>CM076581.1:1098767651-1099013710 GCA_034641835.2 Pinus albicaulis
CAAAATAAAACTCCAAAGGTCCCTTTTCATAAATAGTCTCTTGAATTTGAAAAGGTAGAAAAAGATATTCGAGAGAACCTCTAGTCATGTTTGAATAAGGTATTACTTTCTAGTAATTATTTTATCTCAGTCTAGAAAATGGTTAAACTTATACTGAGTAGACATCGATTCATTTACTTTTACGAGCTCAAAAGGAAAAGTGATAAGGAATATTTTCATTTTTCGAGAGTCAGAAAAGAGTTGAAAAATGACTCCACCTAGAGGAACGAGTGGTATAAGGGGTAGCAACTAGTTCCAGTGATGATGGAACTGCTAAAAGCATGCAAAGGTCAAGAGGCTGTCTAATAGGACAACTCATCGTAGCGGTTCCTGAGGAAAGGGTAAAACAACCATGTGAGAGAATATGATCGAAAAAGCAGATGGTGAAGATGGAATGAGAAAACCAAGGCTCATCCAACAGAAGAGGCAGATAAAAGGGAAATCATGCTAGGTGTATAGGAATGGTTTCATTTTTACAGAAGCTTGAAACAGGGGAAGCTATGCTTGAGAGTGGTTTCATTTTTACACAAGCTTGAAATAGAGACAAACTATGCTTGGAATAAGTTTGCATTCCCCCAGCATATTGAATTAATCCAAGGTACATGCCCCCTAAAGCTTCATTTCATTCACCTAAGTAGAATACTAGTTACTAACAGGTGGATGGAAGGAAGGTTCATTTACGAGATCAAGTGAAATAATCAACTGGGAATTTATGAGATATAATCAAAGACTCAAATTGAAAGGGGATTTGTTTCTTTTTTATGAGCTTGACATAGTAAAAGAAATATGATTAAGAGACCTTGTTTCATTTTTTTAAGGAGATTGACACAATAAAAGGAACTCTACTCCGGAAACCTTGTTTCATTTTTTAAGGAGCTTGACACAAGACCAAGAACTATGCTCCGAAGACCTTGTTTCATTTGTTAAGGAGCCTGAAATAAGAAAAGGAACTCTACTTTGAAGACCTTATTTCATTTGTTAAGGAGATTGACACAAGAAAAGGAACTCTACTCTAGAGACCTTGTTTCATTTTTTAATGACCTTGACACAAGAAAAGGAACTCTACTCTCGAAACCTTGTTTCATTTTTGAAGGAGATTGACAAAATAAAAGTAACTCTACTCTAACACCTTGTTCCATTTTTTAATGCGCTTAACACAAGAAAAACAATTTTTCTCCAAAAACCTTGTTTCATGGCCCATAAGAGGTCATGAATTCCAAGAGGTTCTCATCAAATTGGAGAAAAACACTCTAGAAATTAGGGCACAATGCCCCCAATACATGATGCACTACATCACTGACTAGATCATCACTAGATGCGGGCATGGAACATGTTGCCACGTACTTTACCTATGGTGAGGAATATATGACTTGCATGTAAGGACCGTTTAGGGATGCTGGTTGATCAAGATTCAAATTAGGACCAATGAATGAAAGTTGATCAATGGTCATAATTCTTCCTTCATGTGGGAAACACATCACACGAAAGAGAGAAGAGATAAGAGCTCCCATGAAATATACATAGTCATAGCCAAGGAGTAAATTGAAATCTAAAGGGACTTGGACAACCATCACATCGATTTATACGATATTTCCTCCCAAATTAATAGGAAACTTAGGAAGGATCCCTAACTGTTGACTAGTTCCTTTGTTAAATGAAAAAAAATTCTGGGTAATGGGCACAAGCTAAGGAGAACCTAAAGCTTTCCAAGTAGAAGAGAAAATAATAATGACATATGTGCATTCATATACAAACATTCTAGGTACGACCACATTAGAGACCTGTATTGTGATCTGAAAAGGCACGTAGGAAGGAAGATGATATCCAACCAGTCGAATCCAATCAAAGGAAGCGATCATACTACTTGGAGGGGGTGTCATGGGAATGGGATAAATTCCCCCTTGTGTTATGATAATGGGAGGATCACTCTCCTGTATCATAGGAATGGGAGGATTTCTGTCCAATTCATGAGAATCTGAAGAAACAAAAAGAACCTAAGTGGTATGCGATTCACTCTCTATAGGAAAGGCATGATCAACTTAAGGTGAAATCAAGTCAACCATTTTCTCAACCAATGGTTGTTCGGGAACAAAATCATGGGATTTTGTTTCAGATAGAGTGGGATTGACCAAATATGACTTCTAATCAATCACTAAATCAACTAGTGGAATATCAGGGGAAAGCTTCCGGTGACCAAAAGGAAGTCGTGACTGAGAGGTTGTAAGGTTATCCAAGACTTTAGCGACTTTTTCCATATAAGGAAAAATGTGAATGGGATGGTTCCATTCACATAACCTGCAAGTAATTTAAATTTTCCCCTTTTTCTCATGAATTTTACTAACATTAGATGAGGGTTGATCACTTGCGTGATATCCAAAGGTCGATGACAAAGGCTGATGTGAGCTGATGGAACACACTTATAAAACCTTGGGAATACCATGATAATATTGTAGAAGGTGGTCACCCTTACATAATCTGCAAGGGAATTTTAATTTGTGGGGCTGATCATAATTTTTATCCACAATAGTTTCATTGGTAGCAATGGTTGTCGGGTTGGCATATTTCTTATTTTTCTTCTTCTTCTTCTTCTTAGCCTCATGGATACCATAATAAATGCTTTCAATAGGCGAAGAGGAAGAATGAGGGGAATAAATAATGAGTGAAGAAGGAAAAGGGTCAAAATGAAGTTAAATTTGTTCAGGCAGTGGTCAACTTGGTTGAGAAGCAGTTTAGAGATTCGAAACGATCGGGGTTGAAAATAGCCAAACTGGAAAACCAATGGTTCATCGCGAAAGGGAAAATGGTTCTATGTAAGGAGCACCAACATTTCCAAAAGAAGGAAAAGGAACATGCTTACAATCTGAGGGGTTTCCTTGATTGGTAAAATCGGAAACTGTTGCCATTAATATCAACCTAAGATCTACTAAGGAGTTGTTCCACGAGGAGGATGTTATTCCATGGCCAATTAATATTATAAATTAGCAAAAAATAAATAAAAAAGGGGAGAGCTAGGCATAAATTATTACCAAGCAACCGTGAACTACGATATACACCTTAGTGAACCAAGGACTTCACGTACAAAAACCAATCTCCCTGAATGTCATGTTTGGTGTATCACGATTTACAAGGCAACTGAATCGATTACCTATGGATGGATAACAACTTAGTGGGTACTCCCAAAATATAAGCGATGGTACATGGGATTACAATCCATAGTAGTGATGTCTAATGCGTAACCGTTCGATGAGAGCATTCCCATATACTTACCATGCATGGAGCACCTCCGATATACCCAAAAGTACTAGAGAATGGTCCTATACACTTCCATACATGGAATGGGATATCACCCCCAGAATACAACGCTGGCAAACAAATCTCTAGCCTAGACCTCTAAATGTTCCGTTAATATTCCAAATTCTCCTTAGGTTAATTGAGGTAAATTTTAAGTTGATACTCATTTATGTTTCAATTTCAAGGCTTAAAATTGATGTCACCTGAACATAACTATAATGCAACTAATATGAGGAAAATTCTCTTTCCATTTCGATGAAGGCTATCTAGTATAGGGAAGAAATTCAAACATTGATGCAATCAAACAAAGATGCAGCAAACAAGAACTTCCTAAATATATATTTCACTTTCACTATTCCAATTCAGTTGAAATAATTAAAATTTTCCAAACCATGGAATGTAATCTATGCACGATTCCCATAAAAAATATGTAGATGTAATATATGCACAATTTCCTTTTTCTTTTCACTAAATGAAAATGCACTCAATGCACTTTTCAATTTTCATTCACTAAATAATTTAATCTATGTTCAATGATAAATCTCAAAATGACTTTTCAATGCAATGTGATCTAATGGACTTTACGAAAAGTAAACTTTGAGATGAAAATTAAACGAATGAAAAATCAATTTATTTTATGGTTTCAAAATAACTAATATGCTCAATCAATAGAAAATCAACATTCCTTCCAAACATATAAGCAACGGATTTTTTTTTGAAGTGACTCAAGGAATCAAAGACTCAACCAAAATTTCATTTTCACTACTTCAAGTATGGGATGGAATTTTTCACACCACAAACAAACTAACACCAAACAAACAAAATTTGATGCACATAGAGTAGGAGGACTAATTCAGAGATGAGGACACATTATGCCTTTAAGAAGAAACCTTAAAAATTCTTAGATTCAAATACCAGCACAGGCATAAAATTATAACCATAGGTTCAAGCACGACTATTTTTGGAAAAAGAAAGGTTGTTAGTGCGGCCATTTCTGGTAAATAACACGTTGAGAGAGAAATTCTTTGAAAAGAAAAGAAAAGTTTGAGCAAAATCTAGACCTGATACCCTAAAAGAAAAACTACTCAGAGTACAGAATCAAAAGCAATCAAAATGGAGGATCATTGAAAGGTTGACCAAACTCAGCAAAATACCAAATGAAAAAGGAGGGTTGAAAGGGCTATAGGATC
Source organism: Pinus albicaulis (assembly GCA_034641835.2). NCBI lineage: Eukaryota > Viridiplantae > Streptophyta > Pinopsida > Pinales > Pinaceae > Pinus > Pinus albicaulis. Next base: position 1,098,772,172 of record CM076581.1, read on the forward strand.
CCCAGTGGAGTCACCATTTTGTTGTATATACAATCCCTTCTGTAGAAAAAAGTGATCTCTCTAGTACTAATGAGAGGATCTAGCAACGAACTAGACAAATATGTGTAAACTTCCATAGCTTATATCAGAAAGTACAAAGTAAGATAAATGGCCTACATTACTATGATGTTAACACTCGTTGGTTTCATTTCTCGATCTTCTCGCTTCCAAGTCCAATCCTATTTATGCTGTTGCAGATGAATACTTGTAAGGAAGATAAAACAAATACGAAAAAACCATACATAGCATAATTCATTATAACATAAAAAATATGACATATTAGAGAGTATCACACTAAATAAGTAATGGTTTATACATTTATGGGAAGCAAACACATAATGTATTATTAATAGAAAGTAAGGGAAGCATACAAACACTAAAGCTCTGATATTGGAAGCCTCCTTTGGATGCGTTTCCAAGTCCTAGCGAAGGCCTTCAAGTTGTCCTTTCTCCTTCAAAAAAAGGCAGCATTTAGGCACAACTAAGCACAAGGATGGCAACCAAAATTTATCAACCAGCAAATAAAAACAACAATGGTCAACCACAATGATCAACCATTTGAGGAAAGTAGGGAATTCATTTATAAGGAAGGAGAGGGAGTTAGGGATCCACAAAACGGGGAATAAGGTCTACATATTAAGGGGAAGATCCCTCATAGTAGGATCAAAGGCTTGAAATTGGAGATCTTGACCCAATCCTTATTCACCTATAACCAACTCTCTATTCTCAAGGCTTCTAGTAATAGAAGCTTCTCATCCATTTTTGGAGAGACTCCCTGAAGAGGAGCAATGCATTTTTTCATTTAAATTTCTGCACTGCTAACGCTAGACACATATAATGGTGAAGATGAAAAGTGCGAGGCATAAGTCATGAGGACCGCACTAGTCCTAAAAATAGGGTTTTTGGAAATCCTTTTCAAAATTTCTTCAAGGAATTTCTTCTTTTTTTCTTCACGGATGCTCTAATCATGTTTTCATGGTGAACACATTAACAACTTTTGTCACTTTGCGATGTTTGGGGCAAAGTTTGACAACTCAGGGAATGAGATAGGGAGTACAAAAAAATACTGTATAACAACAACATAAGGACCTTTGAAAGTTAAAATGTTACAATGTGATTTTAAACTGAAAATTATAAAGTATAATGTTATGATATAAAAAATATGGTAATGTTTTTCTAAATTGCATGATGGTAGTTTTGAATTAAATATTATCTCTATGAAAGGTGATGCCATTTATGTTTTTTCTGTCGATTTACTTTTACATATTGTGGGACCCATGATGAGGGTCAAGTATGAATACCTGATGTACATATATTATCTTTTTTCTTTGATGATCATGTGCATATGATCAATTATGAAAATTATAATGGGAAAAAGGTGCTAAAGAGAATTTCACCTGCCATACAGTTATGGATAGTTTTGAAATGCTAGAAGGCCTTGGGTTGATGGTGGTTTCTTGTCAGGAGGGTTGATGGTGGTTGCTTTCTTTGATTTCCTCTCCTTAGAGATAGATGATATTAGTAAGGGAAAAGATTTGGTTAAGATGGTGAAGAGGGGAAAAATAATGAGGTACCTTTGTTGATTCTAGAGACTGTTGGAGAAGGCCCAAAATTCCTCATAGATGGGACACTTTCAGAGGAATAGGAAAGATGCTACCAAGAGGAACTTTGTATTGGACCCTATGTGGTCACTGGAATTCTTGAGCTGATTGGCTAGTGGAATTCTAGACTAGATCTGGTAAGGTCTCTATTAGAGAACTGTCTCGATGTGAAAATGACTCAATATGGTTGTGGAAACCAATTTCCATAGGTTGGAAGGATAATTATTTATCCTACTGTGGTTCTCATAGTATAACAAGTTAACTAATCATATAAGTGATGTGTTAAAAATGAATTTTTTGTGTGAATGTATAAGAATTTTATGTACATCTTGATAGGAAAGGAGTCTAGTGCTCATAAAGGAATTAATAGATAGTGTAAGTTCCTTTGTATTAATAATCTTGTGAATGTCTTTAGCATGAGGCTAAGATAGTATGCACTTTGCATAGTTATTTATCATTTCAATTATTATAGAGCTAGGTTCTCTCTGAGTACTTGTAGAAGTACTATATGGATGTCTTTAGCAGGGGCTAAGACAATGTGCATGTGGTGCAATTATTTATCATTTTGATGATTAGAGGGTTGGTGGTATTTGAGTACTTTTGGAAGTACTATGGTTAAAATATCACTTGATATTGCATGAATTATTTATAGCTAAATGTATTTCATTTGATTAAAAATGATGTGATTAATGTGACTATGTGGAATTTGTTGACCATATATTATAGGGTGCTTGCCATGGAGGATGTGAAACCACCTGCAATTGAAATTATTGCATAAGGTAACCATAATTTTCAAGAGTAATTGGTAAGTAATAGTAAGTTGGTATATATATATATATATATATATATGTTATCTCTAAAGAAATGAATAATGGCTAACTGATGGAAAGTAGGAATTGCTTATTTTTGTAGTTGTAAATGCTTATGACCATTGCTAAACATTATTGTTTTTTATTAATGGTATTCCTTGGAAATGAAATTGTTTATTTTGAAGGGGAAGGATTCCCTTTTATGTTGTTGATATTATTATGTCATAAGTAAATGTCATGTCTCCCAATTCACACGATTTTTTTTTTTCCATCGGCATACATAGTTTACTTCACCCAATGGTAATATTAGCTTATGTCTTCAACATTTTTAATAAACTTCTCAATCTTAATAAATACAATGCTCTCTTCTAATACTCGATATAATCATATGGTTATTATATTTTTTTTTTCAATATAGATCTTCCACCTTATCATTATTATTATGAGGCAACCTATTTGTTTATATATATATGATAGGCTTATATATATATTGCATATTTATAACGTGAGTATGGTATAGAAACATATGGTATTATTTTGTTTTTCCCTTATAACCATCGAAATTATAATTCGTAGCGGTCCTCATGCCTTCTCGCGTTATCTCCTTGTCTTACAACACCATATATATATATATATATATATATATATATATATATATATATATTAAGTTTTGTTTTAAATAATGAACTATGGGAATTTCCACCCCTTAACTTCTTTTCGACGTGTGAGAAGATCGCATATGGATCACATTGGCATTTGGGAACTAACTACCTTCATTCGTAGAATCTCCGTATTGTATGATTTTGACGTTTTATCATGGTTCCTGCCCACAAATTATTATGGTTCTATGTTATTGTTGATCTTCAAAACCTTCAGTACACGTTTACGTCTATCTCATTTATGGCATTGAATCTCTGTTATTAATTCTCGTCGGCCTCCACTTGACATTTCTTGAGCTTCCAGCCCTTGAGTCATCGATTCATTGCATGGCATTCCGATACATTCCACATGTAGGGTCGAGATGTTTGAGGGTTTCGCCCCGACTCATGATACTTATGGTTCGCTTTCTTTGGCGTAGTATTCATTTGATTCTCTGCAGAGCGGTGTTTAGCTTTGGTTTTATGTTCCTGGTTTGTTCTTATGGCGACCATGCAACTTCTACGAGTTCTTCCATAATGCAGACGTTAACTACGTGTTTCTCTCTTGGTAAGACTTACCTCTGCTATTTATTCCATCGTTATAATGCGTGTATGTTCTTGAAAGGCCAAGCTCTAGTTTTCTTCAATTTTTATATACATTTTCTTCGTGTTGAATGTAATTTGGTTTTATGTTGTTGGTTCACATACCCTGGTAGGGTAATTGCGTTATTAAAATTTTCATTCAGACACATATGTATTATGGCAGAGTTCATTTCGAACCTCTTGTGAATACTTCATGGGATTTATTTGAATCGTTTGTTTTGCACATCTTAGGTTCCGAGGGCATAGTAGAATGTCGTTTTGACCATTGATACAATTTTTTTTTGACTTATACCTTCTCGATGTGACTAAGGGAAGAAATTTTATTTGTCCTGAATCGACCTTCCCATCATTGGATTTACGAATAAATTTTATTCGCGGACGTTCACAGAGGTAATTTCCTCTCTGGTTTGCATTTTAATATGTATACATTTTCCCAATAATAATAATCCATTGAAATTTAATATAGAATCATGAATTTGTATTTTATCAAGCCCCTGGTTATGTTGGCATTTGTATTCAGTCCCACCAGGTAACTATCTCTCATTTCTCTCAAGGGTATCAAGTCGTTTCCCTTGGCAGTTGTTATAACACATAGTTAAAATTTTTATCGTGTTTTGACTTGTACAGGTATCGCCACATTTTTCCTCTGTTTATGAACTCATTTATACGCCTATTCGAGGTTTTCAGGTAGGTGGTCTGATTTAGTCTTTTCTCTGGTATATCAGGACCTTGAACTTCCCTAGAAATCTCGCGAGGGTTTCAGCGTTTACTCCTCATATTCAGATCTCACCTATGTATTATTTGAAATTTGAGAGTTGCCATAGCATTGTTTTTATGACTGATGTGCTTGTTTTTACGAGGACTTGTGGACTTTGTTACTGCATCAAACATATATCTGATTTCATATTGTTAATTGTTTTGACATACAAATTCTATTCAGATTTGATTTATAATGGGGAAGAGTTTCTCACTAGTTTCTATACCAGGAGTATTCATCTCTAAGGGCTATTTATAGAATAGGTTAATTTGTGGTTATGTATCTCCTTGTAACTTCAGAAATGGGTTCATTGTCTACACATGTTTTATCTATATGCTAGATGTTTATTTGGTGGGATTACATAGTTCCTTCTCTTCGATTCTTAATAATTCTCCCCAAGAGATGAATACCTGATTTCATAGGCTAATATAAATAACTCTTCTCCTTTTTCCATATATAAAATATGAATATTAAGCTAAGATCTTGGTAAGTTGTAACAATTTTTATTTACAGAAGTTGATTAATCTTCCACCTGTACATGTATCAAAGACTACTTTCAGTTTACATAACTTCTTTTAACTCATATTTTTCCCTTCCTATTTAATCTATACGCTGTTCATGCACTGTCCAAAATACAACACATGTATTTAAATACATCTATAGGGATAAAGTTATATATGCACTTAATGTGGGTTTTTACATCTGTTCGGGGATATGCATACTTTATTGAAATTCTGGAAGGGGTTATTATCACTGAATTACATAGGTGTACTTAAGGTTTTTCCCTTATTTTTTCTAGCAAAATATTTCATATTATTTTTCCATAAGTTAATCTTCAGCATAGACTATAATAGAATGTGTATCTGGTTTATAACTTCTAATTCTCTTATACACTGTACATATATAAAATTTCACCTGTTAGGTTTCATTTTATTTTTTTGTTCTATAGCACAGGGTTTTAGTCTAATAACTGACAGTCTCTGAATGGAATTTACTTTCCCAAATTCAAAGTACTTAAGATGCATGTTCATATCAGCCATACTGGAGCATTTGTCAATTATCTTTCTTATAGTCTGTTATCCATAGTGCAGATATAAAATATATCTAATCACAATTAGCTTTAACTTGCAACCTTTTGTTAAATACATATATTTACATGTAGATTTCTAAAGGAACTTTAACTGTTTTAACACTGTGTAGTCTGCTTTCATGGCATGTTCATATCACTGTAACCTTTATTTACATCATCATTATTATTTAATTAATTCCTGTATATTGTAGTCAAATTATACTTTCACTTGTATAATTTTATGTTTATAACACATAATCTTATTTGTTTATATAATTTCCTACATGGAACAGGTTTAAGGTATGTCTAGTTTCAGTTATATCTGTTACATGTAAGGGTATCCTGCTTTCTTTTCCTATATGCAATAGTTATTTTATTAGTCCAGAAGCAGATCAAAGTTATACAACTAAATCCTCTTTGGGGTAAGATGTATCCTCATATTTAAACCAACATTGGTTTAGAGACTCTGTTGGATTCTCCCAACAGATTTTATTCCTACAACTATAAAGAGTTGAGAGGATTAATTCCTTCTACACAATTCTGTTAAATGTAAGGAATAATAACTTCAGATTTTTAACCTAACATAATCTCTATAACCATTAACCATTTTTCACAATAACAAGCAATTTAACCATTCATAAAACTTATGAACATACCACTTCTGTAATTGACCAATTTCCCAACCTTAGAGTTCTTCTGTCATCAAAAAATCAACCCCGAGCTGAGATCATCTCCTAGAACAGACCAACCCCAATCTTTTCTGGAGTAGCTTATTTAAGCTTATGCTCCCCAAAGCTTGTTTCTAATTCTGCGTCCAGAATTACAGGATGCTTTTTATTCGTGTTTGTCTAGGATTCCCTTATTTGGGGACTTTTAAAGCTTCTTTCTTCTTTTCCATCTTTTTACCTCTTCCCAACTACTCTCCACCTCATTGGGGAAATCTAGATTTTTCGTCAAAAATCTAAATTAGAAATAAATTCTTTCAAGGATTTTTGAAATATTTTTGGGGAAAGTCTTAGCCTCTTTCCATACCTCATGGATCTGGCAAGTGATCTCAAAATTCTCATTTGGTCAATATCCACAGAATTATTTTATTTATTTTTCATAATTAAATAATTATTTACAACCACACAATACTTATCCATTGGGGTCCACTTCCCTTTGGATTGAAGTTCAAATGTCTAACTTGAAAGAAAAACATAAAAATAGGGGTGTTACAGTAAAATTTAAAGTTCCAGTGAGAGATGAAGACCGAGGACAATGTTCCATTTACGGGAGGAGTATGTAATATCCCTACCATAATGTACTGTAAAAAGTTTCATATTTATAAATAGTAATAATATTTATTTTAATTGGTAAATGTTAGTGAAGAATTCGCTATGGTTTTCAAAATGTTTCGAACTACCTACAAATCTATTCGAAGTTAGGCTATTGGAAATGGGTGTTAGTAAAAAAATAGAGAAGATGATATCAAGAATCAATTAGAGAGAGTTATTCGTGCAAATTAAAAAAACTATGAGATAGGTGGGGAATTTTTTTTTTATTTGGAGAGAGCTTGAATAACACTATTTTTTCACCATTGTTTTGATAAAAGGTTTAATACAGACCTTCAAATATTGTCCACCATTTTTGTGATACAAAATTTAATATATACTTCCAAATATTCTTCACCATTATTGTGATACAAGCATTAATATATACCTCTGAATGATAGTTGACACATCCTATATATGATGTTTTCTCCACCATATCTCTATCCTTAAATGTTAAAAATTATGGTGGCTGTAAATGCAAGGAGGACATGAATATTGTAAGGGTTTGTGTGAGAATATCAAGGACAATTATCAGTAGATTGTCTTCTGCAAAGCTGTCGTAATACACTTCCATGAATGGGGCCATGAAGAGGTTTGTAAATTAAAGTGGCATGTTTTCAAGATGATAAGGTATGTGATATGGTACATCTATTTGAAAAATCATGCCATGGAAAATTATTTATATTGTTACATGCTCTGTATTGAAGAATGAATAAATGGCAATAGGACAATGCAACAACAATGTTGTAATTATTTTTTCATTCATAGTAAAATTTAACCCTGAAACTCAATTGACATACTTAATACTTTTTAAGTAGGAATATAATTGTTTATGAAATTATATAAGGCATAAAAAAGACTCTATATTAAAATAAAATATTTAATGCATGAGAGATATGCATAAATAAGTTTATATATTGAATGTAAATAATCAATGCATGAGAAATATGCATGTGTTCATTGCACATAAAAGGTGAAGTAATCACCTTATTTTTTGAAAAAGGTCATGTGTTTGCATGTTCTATGTGTGTTAAAAATACTTCTAAAAATTATAGGATTCTTTTCTGCATGAGAGTAGGTTAAATAAATTTATTTTCTTAAAAATATCTATTGTGAAATTCTTTGAAAGTATTTATGGCTTTTTGTGGAAAAAAATTAAACTATATAAACCCTTTTCCTTGAGAAGGGTTACTGTGGACCTTGCACAACTAAAGAATAACTATTTTTCTAGATCTCTTGAAAAAGAAACACATATTTACATACTCAAAGTTTTGTTGATTGTGGTAAATATCTTTATGAACAAAAGACTATAGCTATTATGAAAAAGAATAAGAATCTTTATGCATAGAGACATTATATGTTGTATTAACTTCCTTTTGAAAAAGGAGTATATATTTGTTTAGATGAAAAAAATAGCTAATGATTGTAGAATTTTAGAGAAATAAATATGGTTTTCATACATTAAATAAGGGATATTATGATAAGCTTTTGCATGCACATAGAATAATAACTGTGTTATAGAGATGTGTTCTTTGCATGGATAGAAGAACTATTGAGCTATATTTCTTAAAAAAAATTATATGCGATTGTTTTTATTAGTTTCTTGAAAGGAAGAACATGTGCCTATATGCACATAAGTAACAATTATCTTGCTAAGATCTTGGAAAAGTATATGTGTAAGATGCAAAAAATAATATCCATCATGATAATTTATCCTAGAAGAATATGCATTTATTTTCGACCATTTTGAAAAGACAAAAGTGTGTTTTCATGCAGAAAATAGTGGTTTCTTTGCAACCAGTCCTTGGAGAAAGAGTTGTGTTTTTCATGTAAAATTTGGTTAGCTTCCTTGAAAATAAATCTCTATTTTGCATGCAAGATGGATAGCTATCATAACTATTATGTTAGTTTCTTTTGGAATAATATCGTGCATATTAATGCAAGTGTTTTGTTATATTTCGTTTGGAAAGAATATAGATTTGCATGTGGGAAATGATAGCATGTCGTGTTAGCCTACATTGTAAAAGAAGATGAATTTACACGCACAAAAATCATAGTAATGTGGTATTTATTTTTAGAATATATATATATATATATATATATATATATATATATATATATATATATATATATATAGTGGTGGTTTAATCGTTTGGAAAAAATACATGTATTTGTGTTCTTTATTTTGTTATTTTTCTAAAAATGAAAACATGTTTTTGCATTCCTTATTGTGTTATATTTCCTTGAAAAGGAAACATATATTTGCATGCTCTATTGTGTTAAGATTTATATTGGGAAGATTCTTTTGGAAAGTATATGCATTTGCATGCATAGTAACAACATCCATTGTGTTATATTTCTTTATGTATTTTCATGCACGAAAAGTAATAGTTGAAGGGCTAGTTATTTTGATAAAGTTTATGTAATCACATGCACAAATATAATAATTGATGTGTTATTTTCCTTTAAATGTATTTATGGAAAATTTTAGTGATTTTTCTTGCAATAATGTGTGCTTGGGCACGGGTAATAATAGTTAATGTGGCATTTATCTATAGATATGATTTGATGGTTATATGCTTATAATTAATGCATATGTAGTGTTTCTAAGGGAGGCATGTCGCGATATTTTGTTTACATTTCATGAATGTACATGAATATATGGGGAAGCATCAATAGTATATCTTTATGAATTGGTTTAATTAATACTTGATATAGTCATGATATCAAAGGTTGTTGACAATAGAAATTTCAAGGAAAGGTTTTGACATATGCAAAAATGGATTATGTTTATCGTTATGGCAGGAAATAAGTTAGGGGTCTGTACATATTGAAGGAATTTCAGCTGTAGGATAATCCAATGATCCGAAGAACTGAGACCTAAAGAAAAAATAATAAAGGGTTTTTGAGTAAAGGTTGTCATGATGATTGTAATAGCTTATAGAGAGTTATGTTTTTCTTGAGATGATATTCTTTGTAATATTTTATGAAAATGCTCAAGGTACAGACTCCCTCATAACCATTGAGTGAGGGGTGAACACACTATGTTGGTCTAATTTAGGTGTGTAAATAAGATCATAAACTTCATTTTCAATCTAGAATTTGTGAACTTATAAGCACACCAAATTTTATGGTTGAGAGACTAACTCTAAAACTAAAATTGCAGATTTTTAACACACTCATACTTGGAAATGTTTCTAAGCTATCTTGAGATCTAAAAGGATGTAAGAAAATAAACTTTCAGCTCCCTTATAGGATATGGATTCATAACTTTTCAAATGCATAACAACATTTCGTATTATCAAGCGCTTTTAACCAAAAACCACATAAAAATGAATTACTCAAAAATGTACAAATTGAAAATTTTCAACTGTTGTAGATGAAAGAAAATTAAACTCTTTTAAAACAGATCATTGGATTACATACTTTTCAAGCCTAGAAATAATTAATATTGTTTACATAATAAAAAATAAAACAAATACATAAAATAAAACAAACTGGAAAGATTATACCATACATTTAAAGGCTAAGTGTACATGATTGGCAATGGGGCCCCTCCATGCTTCACTTGCACACTTGGATGGAAAATCAGTTAAATAAATTTGACTAATCCCTATAATAGGTCAAGTTCATCCTCAATATCCCTAAAATATTTGGAAAATCCCTCAAAACTAAAAAAATACCCGATTTCTTTCCAAAAGAGGGGATTTTCTGAACATGTCGCCTAGTTTGACTAGCGTTGAACGAGAACCCATGAAGATTTTTTCTGAAGGAAAATATGAATTTATCCATCCTTCGACATTGAGTAACATCCCACATATCTCATAATTCTCCCAACTATCCTGAACACGTGTGAACCTTGGAGCTATTATGGGAAGTGGCAACATCCTGTAATTTCTGCTAAAAGTTTAATTTTAATCTCAAACTTTTGCCAAAATTTAATTCATAAAAGGTAAATGAAAAATGTACTTGAGATTGTCAATTTCAAGAAAATATGGATGATAAATGAGAGACATGGAAGGAAAATGGAGTCAAAATATAGGTTATGTGAATAAAATAACATTAAAAAGTGGCACCCAACATTCCCCCAAGAGAAAGATATTGCATGTCCCTATGTACAAAATCTATTTGTGATGCCTTGTCATTGATCCTCTTCCACCTATACATCCTCTACTTCCTATAATTGTATCTCCATATTATCTTGAGCAATGTGAAGAATATTCAACTTCTGATACTTTGCATTCTTTGCCTTCTTTTGCTGATACCATTTGTATGCCTGCTTGGAAACCAAGATTTATTGTACTTTTTATTTCTTGTTTCTCTTTTTCAATATTTCATTTTCCTTCTAAATTGTTTGACTCATATTTTTTAATTTTTAATTTTTCTGTTTGATATGTATTTCAAGGAATTCCATCTCCTTCATAGTTTGTTTTAATTTTTTAATTTTTAGATTTTTCTTTATTGGTCCCTTCCCTTTCACTTTCCTTGAAATTTTTGAATCATGCTCATTCGTAGGAATATTGTATGTCATTCCTTATTCCTTCTTATCTCTTTATTCTTGTTCCTCTAGAGACTGAATATAGTCATATTGATATTTTTTTTCATCATCATCTTTTTCTGCTAACTCTCCTTTCTCGACATGTGAACGCCTTTTAGATTTCCTTTGATAAGTGTAAAATATGTTTTCTTGTTGATGAAGCTCTTCCTCTAATTTTCTCATCATTCTTGTTTTTATCTTTTCCATAGACTATTTTGAGATTTTCATCTTAAGAAAATCCTCTTCATTATCATTTATGACAAAAATGTTTTCTTCTTATTATCTTGAGGTTTCTATCACAGCTTCAAAGTCATTATCTGATATAGATTGATCCCATGAAATATTCTGCTTTTGATATTCGAGTATCACAATGATTTTGATAAGCTCGTGATGATAAATGTTTTTTTCATGATTTTTACTTGTTTCTAAACTCCTTTAGCCATTTTGGAAAGGACTTGTAGTAAAAAATATGACATATTAATATCATAGTTACCTTTTAGATGCTGCAATATTTTGATGTGATAAAAATATATTATACTAAATCTACGCTCACATGTCATAAATTTCTCAATAATGTAGGGCATCTCATCCCAGGGATGAACTAACCAACTAGTTGATATCCCTTTCTTCCAATTAATAGATGAGGCTCTAGATTTGCATAAAAAGGGAGTCCAAGATTTGTCTTTGAATTATTTGATTTTAAAATATCTTTCCCTTTCCTATGGTAATCCAATCACTTGTTCCATGATATCTTCTAATAGTCTTATGGTGAGTTTACCCACTGAGGCCATCTCACCATCGGAAAAAGAAGAAAATTCCACACAAATATTTTCATTATACCATCAATTTTTTCTAGAAATGAAATCCACTGATTTTTCTTAGGAAGTTGAAGACAATAATAATGAATTGATGTAAAATAAAATTTCACTATTTCAATCCTAGACATCATAATGATTTTCTCTGTCTCTGAAATTTTCAAATTGCGAACATTATGTTTTTTTTCTCTATTTTTTTTTTAAAAGAAAACACAAAAAAAATCTCAATTCTTGTTTCCATACTCCTAATTTTGTATCAATCAGTTTATGTAGAGAAATTATTACTTTTTGACCCAAATATGAGGATAAATTATTCTGTTTGTGAGTGATTAATTTAAAATTTGTTCACTATGGCTAAAAAAAAAAGTTGTTCTATGCTCCTTCCTGCTTCAAGAAAATAGCCTTCATGTAATAATATGAATACATTTCTCTTTTGAGTCAAAATTCCCTCAAAATAACTATCCAAATCACCCCAAATATGATTCTCAAAAATATCGGCACCCTATTTAGCTTTGGAGAAATAAAAGTGATTATATGTTTTCCAATTTTATTTGTCAACATAAAATCTTGTTTTTTATGGGTGCAATTGTTTCTCTCAATTTTGGATGCATTATGTGATAAAAAAAAAAAAATTTGGTGTATTATGTGATGACGGGTAGTAAATTTTGGTGTATTATGTGATGATGCAGAACAAATTTTGGTGTATCCTGTGATGAGAGAGAACAAAATTTGGCATATTCTATGATGATGGGGGCATAAAAAAATTTTTAGGTTTGATTCTCAAAGGGTACACATGCGTTGAAAAATAATTCAAGTTTGCTTCATCTAGGTCCATCCCTAAATCAGTTGCTAACTTATAAGTATGAATTTGAAACTCAATAGGGATTAATACGTTCTTACCATATACCAAGTGATAAGGAGTGAAACTTGTTGTATTTCTCCAAATGATTCTATATTCCCATAATGCCTCATGAAGATTTTCTGACCAATCTTTTCTATGCATTTGAATATTCTTGGTCATGTTTTCTTCCAGTTTCTTAATAGTAGACTCCACTTCTCCATTTTATTTTGGATGATAGGGTGTATATTATCAATGCTTGATCTTGTAATTTTTTTCTATATCTTGGAGTAGTTTAGAAGTAAACCGTGTTCCTTGATCAGTAACAATTTCTCTAGGAACTCCAAACCTTACAAAATTTTCTTCAGATATAAATTTGACAACTGTTTTTTCTGTATCCCTTGGAAATTATTTTTATTCCACCTACTTTGTCACATAGTTATTACATAAAAATATATACTTCTTCCCATTTGATCGTGGATTGATAGGACCAATGAAATCAAGTGACCATTTTTCAAATGGTTCTATGAGAATTTGTGGCTTTAGCATCATTTCATCAGCTGGTACTGGTACACACATCCTTTGAAAACTGTCACAATTTTAGACATTTGAAATTCAGTCCAAAGGGGAGTGGATCCCAATGGATATGTATTTTCTGGATGTAATTAATTATTTAGTTATGAGAAATAAATAAAATATTTCTGTTCATATTGACCAAATGAGAATTTTGAAATCACTTGCCAAATCCATGAGGTATGGAAAGAGGCTAACAATTTCCCCAAAAATCTTTTAGAAATCCTTGAAAGAATTTATTTCTAATTTAGATTTTTGAGGAAAAATCTAGATTTCCCCAATGAGGTGGAGAGTAGTTGGGAAGAGGTAAAAAGTTGGAAAAGCAGAAAGTAGCTTTAAAAGTCCCTAAATAAAGGAAGCCTAGGAAAATAGGAATAAAAGCATCCTTTAATTCTGAATGCAGAATTAGAAACAAGCTTTGAGGAGAATAAGCTTAAATAAGCTACTCTAGAACAGATTGAGGTTGGTCTGTTCTAGGAGATGATCTCAGCTCGAGGGTGAGTTCCAGAGAGAAAGGGACTCTAAGGTTGGGAGGTTTGTCATTGATAGAAGTGGTATGTTTAAAAATTTTCTATGACTGGTTATAGAGGTTCTTTTAGATTAAAATTCTGAACTTGTCATTCCTTACATTTAGCAGAACTATTTGAGAAATTACTCCTCTCAATTCTGCATAGTTGTAGGAATAAAATCTATGGGGAGAATCCATCAGAGTCTCTAAACCAGTGTTGGTTTAAATCTTAGGATACATATTATCCCACAGATGATTTAGTTGGTTAAATTTAATCATCTTATGAAATAAGAAAGTAGCTGCTACATATATATATGAAAAGAAAGAAGGACACCTTTATAGGTAATAGATATAAGTGAACTAGACATATTACAGTAAACGGGAATTTCCCAAATAGCCATGATAAAGTAAATAAATGTTTCATTGGATATGAATATGTTACATAAGCAGACTGTACAATGGTACAATAGTTATAGTTCCTTTAGAAGCCTGCAGATATACATGTGTAATTAATCAAAATCTGAAAATGAAAGTTAAATGGTGCTAGGTATATTTTATATCTACATTATGGATAGCAGACTAAAAGTTTAGAAAATTTAAATTCCATTCAAATAATTTCATTTATTAACTAAAACCCTATGATTTAGAACAGAAGAATGAAATGAAAGTGTAATAGGTGAAAAGTATATAGGTATAGTGGGAGAAACATCAAAAGCTCTAGAACAGATAATCATTCTATTCTATTCTATGCTCGACATTAGCTTATGGCCAGTAGAAAAGATATGAAAAATAAACTTTAAGTATACTTATGTATTTAGGAGATAATAACTTTATCCAGAACTACAATAAAGTATGCATGTGCCTGAATAGGTGGGAGAACCCACATTAAGTGCACCTGGGATTTTATCCCTATAGATGGAAAATAAACACTTGTATAGTATTTTAATAGTGCATGAAATATGTACAGAGTAATAAGAAGGGATGAGATGAATTAAATATGTTTATGTAAATTTAAAACAACCTCTACTATATGTACAGGTGAAAGATTTAGTTAAATCACTGGAAATAAAATCACTTACAACCTACCCAAAAATAATAGCAGTTCTGAAATATATATATATATAAATATATAATGTAGGAGAGGATGAATTCCTATGTTATTTCTAAAACAAATTAATTGTCAACCAATTTTACAGACAGGTATAATAAAAGCATTTGTATATATTATTGAACAAGTATGAAATTAGAGAAATATTAAAAAGGTAGAACTGCTAAGGACATCATCTCCACACTGAAAAAAAATATTAAGTTTAATACTACGGGTATAGAAACTATGATTTGAAAAAAATACTCTAGAAAGTCCATGAGTTCTCGATGTAATGACTACATCTGACATAATAATACAATAATAAAATTTGTAAATATAGACTAAAGCAGTCCGCGAAGTATGAGAGGACAAAATGGCGAACCCTCTCCAATGAAGCCAAATGAAGCTAGGTATTGATGAATGCAAAGAGAAAAATGCATAAGACCACCTACCTAAGACTTCGAATAGCTTTGTAACTGAATTCCCAAATGAGAGGAGAAAAAAAATCGTACATTACTTGGCATTGCAGAAACAAAAAAAAAAAAAAATTATACCATGCTTGAAAATAAAGAAGTAGATAGGCAGACATAATCAATTATAAAACGAATTCCAACTATGGATTACTTGGATCATAGTGGAAAAATCACCAGACAATGGGTGACCCTAAGAAAGAAAAAAAAGTGACTGAATATGTAAATCATGATATTGTATAATTAAACAAAATAAAATGAAGTATCTCTGCGTAATCCAGAGGATTTACGTCTGAGAATGCCATGAATCCTTTACAGGCATAAGGACGGTTACAACATTCAACTTGTCGACCATGATACGAGTAGTGGTGTCGGTGAATCCGAGCGCTACCTTTAGCCACAGCAACGCCAGCCAAGTCAAACATATGCCTATGGACTGGTATGAAACTTACTGCCAAGGCAGAGCTTGAATGAGCTACGCCATTTCTATAATAGAAATAAAACAAAATAGCCATAAAATTTTAAACGCCAAACCCAAATAAAATCGATGTGGTTACATTATCCTGAACGAATAGTCATGCTATCTATGGAGACTCCAACGAAACTACAAGGTAGATAGCCGAACTTCATGCTAATGAAAGTTTGAATACATAATAAATGGAACAAAGCCTGAGAAAATATGCTAAGGGTATGAATTCGGCAGAACCAACATGAAACAAATGGAAAGAAAATGAATATGGAAAACTCAAAATTGATTTAACATAATATCAACACAGAGAACATTATACGTAGTTACTTGAAACAATAAGCGTTCGACGCTATATTTCGTACACCAGATGGGGTGTTACACTTCGGATAGAGGAAGAGCCAAGCAGGAGAACAGAGGAAGTTCTACGCTCTCGACTAACAAAATTTACAACTAAAAAATGAAACTGTAGAAGGAGGGAATGGCATGTTATACCGAGACAAAACCCTAGCCATCACTCATCTCCACCGTCCACATAGAGAGCGATGTAGAAATTGTCTAAATATCCATTGAAAAGTGCCTCGGAAGACATCCAAATATCCACAGTAAATATTGAGATTTACCAATTTAATTCCAACGTACTTATTAAACCAACAACCATACGAATCTCAACAATAATGACACATAAATTGAATTTCATAAATGATAGCTTGGCCAACACACATCACAACAGTAAGCGAGGAAGTGAGAAGTACAAATAAAATGATGTAACATTTAACAAGTGAATAGATGAAATTCAGACGTGTACTGGCCATGAAATTGTGATCAGTCATAGAACCCTAATGTTAGGAGCCAAATCGAATGAGTAGCCAAGGTTTCGTTCGGTTGGAACGATAAGAAAGTTTAACAAGTTATTGAAATGGAAATACAAAAAGGGTATTATATCATCGTTATACAATGGTCTAATCATAAGTGCATGTCGTGTCAACCACATTCCTACATCAACGTTGAAATAGTGACATACATATACACAATTATTATCATACCATAGTAGTAAGGTATTGAGACAAAGCAACATTGAAATATGATAAAGGTAGATAAAAACAATAAAAATGATAACAAGGCAACTCAAATGCATTATGATAATAATGTAAGGGTTATTCATATGGTAGGCCTGAACTATAATGATTGAGGTTATTAAGGAACACAATAAGTGAAAATAGTGTCATACAGTTATAAACCATATTACTAATAGTATATCGGAAATAAATCATGATATGTGATATTAAAGATTTGAGGTATTAAAAAAAAAAAAAAAATTGGGTTAAGTGGAGAGACATTACAAATGGTATCAGAGCCCATGTTGGAAAAATGGGTTGTTGTTGTGCTCACATTATACATTATTTCTTGTTGAAAAAAAATATTATTTTTTTTACTGATGTTGTTTTGTTTAGTGTACGGTGGTACTGGAACTGAAAAGACAATGGCTGAAGGAGATGAAATTTATGTTGATCTGTGTGATGAAGATAACACACCAGATCCCAATGCTCCTTTGATGGCTATGTTGCATAGGTTGCAGTGGGAGATGGTTGAGTTAAGAAGCCAGAATGACAGGCTGTCATTAGCCAGTGAGGAGCAGGAAAAGCTCATAAGAGAACTGAATTCACGGAACAACCAAGAAGGCGGAGGTTTCGGAAAGAGGAATAAAGGCAAGTTCTCTAATGATTCTGAGGAAGATGACACTACCAGACATCAGTTTAAATAGATAAAGGAATTACAAGGGGAATTTCGAAAGATCAAACCTCCCTCCTATGATGGGGAGAAGAAGGAAGATGTTCAGGCTTGGTTGCTGAATATGATTAAGTATTTCCAGGTCTATGAATATGAAAGAAATCTGAAGGCTAGATTAGCTTTTTACCAACTATAGGGTAAGGCTACCTTGTGGTGGGATGAGACAAAAATGGTCCATGCCATTGATGAAAAGACAATGAATTTGGAAGATTTCCAAGTCAAGTTTAAAAACTACTATTTGAAAAAACACTATTATGATGATAAAGTAAAGGAGTTCCACGAACTCAGATTGGGATAGCTCACCATAAATGAGTTTGTAACCAAGTTTACAAATCTGTTACGGTATGTTCCAATTTTTTATAAATTCTTCTGCAGAATTTCCTATCTCACTCACAATATGGCGAAATGGTTTGTAAAGCATAAGTTCAACTCTACAGAAGTCAGCATAAGAAGAGTCGGTTGTGGATGATATTGAGGAATAACATGGTATGATACAAAGAATTGCTTGTTTAGGTCTTTGTTTCCATTTTTTTGTATTACAATGGGGATCATATGACCATGATCTTGCTATTTCGATAAGTGATGTGGATTCTAAGGGACATGGTTGATGGATGTATGTATCTATTAAGTGTGATGATGGAGGAGTGGTGGTTTTATTCTCTGGAAGGTGCATATGGATTTTTTTTTTTACATTTAAAGGGAAGAAGGAGTGACTACACAATGTTAGTGGTAATTTCTGTATCATATGACAGGTTTCTTGTGCTCCTATGTCATGATCGACAAGAAGTTTTGTAAGGAATTTTTGGAATGAAGATGTGGCTGGGTCAACATTAGGTGAAGCGAGTACAATTCTATGTAGCATTTCATGGAATGTTTCGGATTTTTTTTCTGCTTTGGATGCTTATTTTGCAATATATTTCTGAACGGCATGGATTGGGAGTACTGGTTGGAAATCAATATTTACACGCCGGATAGATAGGATGGTAGGGTTATGGGTATTTAGTCGATCATCATTGCGAGTGGGAGTGTATGTTTTTTGGCCATTGGAGTCGATGAATAAGGAGGAATGTGCATGTAATTCCCAAGGTGATTTATATCAGAATTCGAATCAGGAGCCTTTTTTCCTGAGGCATGTGTTTTCAGTGCATTTTGTGTGTCTCTCAATGCAATTGATAAGTTCGAAATAATCATTAAAAGGATTGTTTCTAAGAATGTTTGACTTAGACAATAAGCAAGGGTCTTCTACATTTGTTTGAGAAATTGATTGGTCAAAAATTGTAGAAAGCCGAGGGTTCCAAGCTGATATGTATTTGTCGAAGAATTTTTTAGTACTATCAACTGCTTCTATGTTATCCCAATTAAGAGTTTTCATATCAGGCGAATTTTGTATCCAGAGGAAGCCATGGATTTGCGATGATCCTCTATGTTGCCATTCATACATGCGAAGGATGTTTTTTTGTTAGAAAATTTTGAAATAGAAGGAGTTTGATGTATAAAGAATTATGAAAGTACTGTGGTAGAATGGATACCTGTACTAGTAGTCTTTTGTTTGCAAGTTTTTCTCCAAGATAACTTCACGAAATATTGTGAATCTGTGGTGCATATATAGTGATGTTAAGTGGGGGTTAGAGATAATGTTATCATTTCTCCATTTGTGTTGTATTGCAACATCATCAGGTGGAATTCCTGGCATGATTGCATGACGATCAAGCCATTTTGTATCAACTGCACTTAATGTGAAGAAGAATGTTGGCCAGCTGAGTTGAGATATCATGTCTGTCAGTTCATTTTCAGCTTTGTGCCAAAAATATCTTGTGCCACGTAGAGAGCTACAGAATCAGATCACTTGTTCTACCAATTTTTCATCTGGAAGATGTTGTAATTGGATGTTAAATTCTTGGATTGATGTTGGGAAGCCATCTCCAATGTTTTTTTTTACAAATAAGGATGTTGTTTCTTGATTGCGATGATGCGTCATCATATTGTATATGTAGTAGCGGAAGAGAGGGTTCTTGCTGAATCCGTTATCGTGGTAATGCAGAATATGAAGTGTGTATTCATGTAACTGCATTGTCTTTATTCTTGGTTGATTAGGTAGTGCAGATCCTGTGGGGAATAGGGTTGGTAAATCCATAGAGAGTAGACCTTTCGTGTTGTATTCATTGATTAGGGATAATCTTATTGGTGGCCATTGGATTGTAGTAGCAGAATGGTGGTTGTATGCATGTAAATAATGTTGTATTTCTTGGAATTTTGTATTTCTATTAGGTATAGTGGGAATGAATGATGATGTATAGTGTGGGTATTGGTCTATGGATTGTTCAGTGGGGAAAATTGGTGTTTCGATTGACAGTTGAGTAGTTTGATCTATGGTATTGGAATGGTGAAGGGATGATGAGATATCGGTTGGGAGTTCTGGTAAGGATGCTAGTGCATTGTTATTAATGTGAGCATTCCTATAATAAGGATCATTTGTCAATTTGTATTCTAATGCGGTGAGAACTTGATGTCTACTTACAATGCAGTCATAAGCTTGATGGTCATTACTTTGACGGGTAACGATTAAAATATCCAAGTCTTCAACACGTCGTGGCAACATGCATGTTATTTTTGTAATGTCTTGCGAAAAGAAAAGTGTGTGGCCAGTGTATTTATATTGGCCACCACGTGCATGTGTTACTTGGAGGATAGGGTTAACCCTAGCAATAAGCATTTCTTCTATTTGTGAAAGAGCAGCCAGGATAGGTCGTTCAGGACTAGGGTCCATGTTGTTTGATAATGAGAAACGGTGAATGTTTTTTTCAGACATGCATATGTAGCAACAATAGATTTGGTTTGACATGTGGATATGGATTCTAGGATAGGATTCAAGAAAAATGGAACATGGTGATTTAGGTGCAAGCCTATCAATTCTTGCACGGAATTCACGTTGTGCATCATTAGTATGAACGTTGTTGAAAGCATGTGTAATGGATGGAGGGGTTGAATGAGGTATAGATGATTTTGTTTGAGCATCATTATTATGAGCATCGTTGAAAGCATCCGGAATGCACTATGGTGGCGAATGAGCTGTGGATGAATTTGGTAGAGTGGTTTGCTGAGAATATGGTCGACTTGTAAATTGGGAAAGAGAATTGCTTTCGGAGTGAGAATTGTTTGATGGAAATTGTGAATTTCCATCGTATGTTGTTGATGATGAATTTTGACTTTTATTTTGCCTTTTTTTTGTTTGGGAATATTTGAGGGATTTTTTTAGCATGATAAGTAACACATCGACGTGCATATATTTGTTATTTATTTGTTGCATAGTATCTTCGCGCGCGTTCATCATTAGAAGTAGTAGACATTTCGACAAGTTAATGCACCTACACGAAAGAGAGATGGAGTGAAAATGTTATTTGGAAAGACAAAAACCATGTTATTGTATGGAAGGGGAAAGAAGAAATTGAAGTCTAAAATTTATTTTTGCTAATATACTATTAGAACAATGTGTTTGAAATGAAGTTTTAGTAATTTCTAGCTATAGAGGAAGACAATAGGATGTGTAATGTGTCGATAACAATATGTTTGAGATTATATTTAAGTATTTTAGAGATGTATATGAATGTAATTGGATATGTAATGTGCAAATTTGGTTGATTTGTTAATAGGGAAAAAGTTAAATTATTGAGATGGAGTGACAATGTTAGTTGGAGAGACAACAACCATGTTATTATATGGAAGGGAAAAAAAGAAATTGAATTTTACAATTTAATTTTGTTAATATATTATTAAAACAATGTGTTTGAGAATAATTTTTAGTGATTTGTAACTATAGAGGAAGATTTGACTATGTCTGGAAAAAGCGATATAGTCAAGTTAGATTGCAAGACTATGTTTGATCCAATATCCAATAACACATGTTTCAAATATATTTGCCACAAACATTACATTGATGACATATCACAATTTAATATTTTGTGGAGAGATAATTTGCACGTAGCGTAGCACACATTTTTTCTATGATTAAATAACAACTGGTAAATTGATAGTAATAGTTAAGAAAAAAAAATATGAATTTGGAAGACATAAACCAAGTGTCTTTTCTGCCATGACATATTGTTTACAATTGGCCTAAACTGTAGTAACCATACACCATAATAACACATATTTTCTCTATGATAGTACTTGTAATCATATTTATCTATGATATTGAAATTTTATTGATTTCTTGAAGGATGTTGTTGCATTCTATTGAGAATTGCAAGCTCTCTTCTTTGATGATAACACATTTCAAGCATGGTATGTCTCTAAATGTTTCTGTCTTCACTAATAGTGTGAAGATGTGATCTGTCCAGAGTGATTTCAAGACAATTTCCTTTATTACATCAGGATCCTCAGATAACAAATATAAGTCCTTTGCATTAACTCCAAGAATTGTAGACGTTGCATCTTTGAAAGCAACTGTTGAAAGAAATTGATTAGTGTGATCTTGTATATCTATCTTTAGTAAATATCTGTAATCACAGTCAGTTACTTTGGTTTTGCATTTAGGGAAAAACCATGTGCTTGCATTCTTTGGAATAAGTTTCTTCATGCATTTTTTCTTATCAACAATGGAATGGCATGATAGGTAATAAAAATTGTCCATCCATACTTTTTTTATTGTTCCCTTGACTTGGTAGAATGCAGGTATATCTGAGGACTCGATATTGTAAATATCCGCAATCGTTATTTTTTTGGGTTGATGGCCAAAATAAGGTGAATATATTCTTCTCAGTGGTGTAGAAGTTGTAGTGGAACCTTCTTTTCTAAACCATGACTTTAGGATATGAGCCTCTTCGATGTCAGGATCTATAAGAATAATCGACCTTGTTGTAGTACCGACATTTTTTCCATTAAATTTGGCAATGCGAGCAGACTTGATTGCTATGATGGGATAATTTCCTGTAGTACATAAGCTGGAAATTTCTTTCGATACTCCATCAAAATTACCAACGCAAAATATTTCATCCATGTTATATCCAGACATGTCTTGAAGATTTAATATTTGTTTCGTAACTTTGAACCATCTTTTCTATGTATGGTGCATGGATTGGAAATTCTTATAACAATACCAAGAACATCAACAATGAAGTTCACGTTTGTTGTTATGATATCATTGATTGATTTAATATTGAAATGCACTATTGGGTTGGATCTATTTTCGTTGGCAACATGATCTATGATAGATGTAGCATTTAACAAAATTTCCCACTCATTGTTTAAGTGGTTGTACTGTTTATTAGCCATTTTCGCGTTTCCTTTTGAGACAATCTACATATTTTCAACTTGGATTTTGTCGAAGAAAGAATCGGCAACATTGTTGAAACATTTAATGTGTATTTCCCCACCTTCTATATTGTACAGGTCAAAGCCAAACACTTTACGAGGACCATATTGATTTTGAAATTGTCGAAGAGCTGTCTTTCTTTGAACATAACCTTTTATGCACCAGTTTGAATGGTAAGGGTTTATTTATTTGATTAGAATTTGGATTGGTGTAATGGATGCAGTAGGAATGTCAGAAAGGGTTTAGTGCCTTTTTGACGAAGGTCGTTGGTTCGATGACGATGGATATTCTTCTTGAAAAGTGATTGAGATACTCATATTTTTTGGAATACCAAATAAAGGTGTAGATGTACTACAAATTTTGAAGTCTAATAGCATTATTGACCTACATGGTAAATGATAGTAATAAGAGAAATTTTTAGATTTCAAAGTGATATTAAGGAAATACGTAAATTTTAAATAATAATTTTGTAAAAACCTTACATTTACGGACCAATAGTTGAACTAGTCCAATTTTTAACATGTATAATTGAACCTTTTTGAAGAAATCTTGCTTCAACGAGGTCATTGAAAATTATCGGAAGCATAATGTGCTTCATATGTGTTCCATCAGAGATGGCGGTGCGATATCTTATTGTTGAACTTTGCATTGATGTAATACGTTCAAGTTCAACGAATTGTAGAATTGGTTCAATATGAATTTTCCCTTAGAGAATTGAGGGAATAGCATTTTCAGTAAGATTTGTTGTCATTTTCGGAAAAAATAGATAAGAAGATAATTAAAAAAAAATTATATGTGGTTTTGATTTAGATGTATAATTACGTTTCCTATAGAACTACATGAGAAGTTAAAACTAAAGGTTTATTCAAAGATGATGGATTAAGATATACTTATTGCTTTAAAAGTTAGTTTTTGTAGATTAATCTAAATTTTAATATATAAAAATTATGGATCATTTGTAGGTAAGTCTTAGTTAACTTAAAACTAATTATTATGTTGAATATAAAAACTAAATGATAAAAATGTTGATGGTGTTAGAAAGAATCTTGTACAAAACATAGGAAAATAATATCTTCTTCGATTTAATAATATGAAACTGAAATTATTATTAATAATCCTCTATTGTAATCATTTAAGATACCAGAGCACTTTTCTAGAATAATATTTATGAAAAACAACATTTGAAATAATATTTGATAAAATACATCTTCAGAAATGTGAAACTTAGAATATCATGAACATAAAGCATCATTAAAGAGAAACAATCTTCAACAAAACATGTGCACTATAATATCTACACATGAAAAATAATCCAAATGAATCATTAAATAACTGATACTTATATAAAAATTATATTAACATATGTAGTTCTAACAAAATTACAATTGAGCATTTCCTCTATACTACTCTTTCCTATGTTACTGCTTTATAGCGTTTCCTTTGCAATATATGGTGCAATTACTAGTTATGCATTGTTAAAATCTAACTCTTACATTAATTGACATTTTTTGTCTTTTACATTAAGTTAATGCCTAAGGTCTTTTAGAATAATTCAAAAAATTTATATGTGGTTTTGAGTTAGATGTATAAATAAGTTTCCTATATAGATATACATCTTTCAAAACTCTTTTAAAAAAATTGTATCTAGTTTGTTCACTATAGTGTCGTATAATTTGAGCTATTAGGATACAACATTGACATTAAGTTGATAAAATAACATTTTTGGAATAAATAAATTCTTATATTTAAAAATAAATAAGTTTTAATTTTTTTTTCAAATTAAACAAAACTAACTAATTTACAAATCAAATCAAATTAAAGAATAAAAATAAATCTACTTCCTAAAAGTTTTCTTTATGTTCAATAAATGTACTTAGAACTTTACATAAAGAAGTTGTTTGAGAGAGACTTATGCACCCAAATTTGGCCCGTCACAAGTGAGGAATAAAGGAAAGAAAGCGACCACCATGTTTGAAACAACGTTTTCTTTTTCTGCCACTAAAATGTTTTGATCAATAATTACACCCTTCACTTGGAATATCTGACAATTGCATGTTACATTGGCTCATGACAAATCTGTTTCTGCATTCCAGCTGTTGCAACTCAATAAGGATGAGTTTTGAGTAGATATGAGCCAATAAGGATGACTTTTGAGTAGATATGAGCCAATAATAGATCTGAGATAAATCCGAAGTTAAAGTTTCATAGTTAAGATCCCTAAATAGTGGCCAGGATAGCATACTAAAGCCATGGAAAATATGCATGGGTCTATTGTAGACAACTTGTTACCAATTTGTGTGGAATAAGTAGAAACACGTTCAGTTCCAAGATATATCAAACCATTACAAATTTCTGCAATCTTGAGATGAAGCAACCAGAGGAGCTGGTAAAATTTAAGCAAGCAATTGGAATGATGAGAAAACTAATGAGAGTGGATCCTGGTTTGGTGTTTTTATTTCGGATTTGGATCCACACACACACACACACACATAGGGTATTTGGATTAGGAGAAAATAGCTAGCTGATTAATGTGGAGGCAAGGAATTTATTCCTGAACTTGTTATATCTACTGTTTTCTATGATTGTCATTGTTATTTCCTTATGCATGCTCTTTGTTATGGTTTTCTCCTTGTTTTGGCCCTTGGGGGAGCTCTTGTTAGCCAAGTGAAGAGAGTAATAGATTAATATGACAGTTTTAAGAACTTAGCTTAATCTATGCTTATCTTCTAAGATTCATTCAAATCATTCTTGTTATTTGTAATTTACTCAAGTTCATGGTGTAGCGCAGTTTGTTTGGATGGAAGCCCAGCGGCTTACAATATACATAGGGGATTTGGATTAGGAGCAAATAGACGGCTTATTAACATGAATTTGTATCATTAAGTCACCATCAGAAATACTAATGTTCCTAGGATAAGGGCAGAGATTGTGACCGCACCAGTGGAAAGAAAGGAAGCTTCAGCAAGTAAAAACACAAATAGAAAAGTTAATGTTATCATAACAGGTGCATCCTCTGGTTTAGGGCTTTCTGCTACCAAAGCTCTTGGGGAGAGTGGGGAATGGCATATTATTATGGTTGAAATTAGTCTACAATAAAAAATTGGGTTATTTCCATATACAGCAGTCTCAAAATACTTTTTTTTTTTGTTATACTCTGCTTCACTCTTTACTCTATTTTTCTGTACACACATTGTTTCCTCTCAAACATATTGGTATTTGAATAGATTTTAGGAGGCTAATGGTGTTTATTTTAGAGTCTTTGAGATGGCTAGCAGTAGTAGCATTTGACAACAAGTACCATAGTTTGATGGAAAAATGATATCTGGTGCATCAAGATAAAAACTATTTTCTACTTGTAAGAAATATATGAGACATCCAACTATGAAGATGATGATAATGAATTTGTGAGCTTTTCTATATTTATTTAATCTGATTTTGAGGATGCAGTAAAATAAAAAAAATGTTCTGATGACATTGATGAATAAATCTAAGCAATTGAGAAAAATGATACGTGCAAGATAGCAAACCGTATAGCAGGAAAATGAGTTATTCGTGTAAGGTGAGTTTATAAAACCAATAATTATGTGTAATTCATATTTGAATAGCACAAAGAAAAACTTGTGGTCAAGGGTATAAACGACAATATGGAAGAGACTATTATCAAACCTTTTCTCTTGTATCAAGGATGGAAGCAGTTATAGTTGTGAAGGTAATAGTAGTTGGTGTAATGCAGTTTGTTTGGATGGAAGCATAGCCGCTTACAATCTATACAGGGGATTTGGATTAGGAGAAAATAGTTGGCTGATTAACGTGCATTTGTATCATTAAGTTACCAGTAGAAATACTAATGTTCCTAGGATAAGGGAAAAGACTGTGGCCGCACCAGTGGAAAGAAAGGAAGCTTCAGCAAGTAAAAAGAAAAATATAAAAGGTAATGTTATCATAATAGGTGCCTCCTCTATTTTAGGGCTTGCTGCTACCAAAGCTCTTGGGGAGAGTGGGGAATGGCATACTATTATGGCTGAAATCAGTCTGCAATAAAAAAGTTGGGTTATTTCCATATACAGTTGTCTCAAAATACTTTGTTTTTTTGTTAGACTCAGCTTCACTCTTTACTCTGTTTTTCTGTACACACATTGTTTCCTCTCAAATAGATTGGTATTTGAATAGATTTTAGGAGGCTAATGGTGTTTATTTTGCATTCCTTGAGATGGCTAGCAGCAGCAGTATTTGGCAACAAGTACCATAGTTTGATGGAAAAATGATATCTGGTGCATCAACATAAAAACTATTTTCTACTTGTAAGAAATATATGAGACATCCAAGCATGAAGATGATGATAATGAATTTGTGAGTTTTTATATATTTATTTAATTTGATTCCAGTTGAGCAATAGTTTTAGTAAAAGTAGCAGCAAGTCAATAGTTTACACCAAAGTCAACAATCAAGGTGAAATTCTAATTATTTACTTGTATGTAGATGATTTTGTTTTTACAAGAAATATCAATCTATCCATGGAAAGAATTTAGATTAGAAAAAAAAAAAAAATTCAAATGACAAAAATGGACTTATTGAGATACTTTCTTGGTATTGAAACTCTAGGCTTGTAAAAAAATATATAAGTTGAGAAAAGAAATGTATGGGTTCAAGCCGGTGTCCAAGGCTTGATATAGCTGTATTGACTCATTCCTATTGAGCAATAGTTTTAGTAAAAGTAGCAGCAAGTCAATAGTTTACACAGAAGTTAGCAATGAAGGTGAAATTCTAATTATTTACTTGTATGTGAGAAAAATGATACGTGCAAGATAGAAAACCCTATAGTAGGAAAATGAGTTATTGGTGCAAGGTGAGTTTATAAAACTAGGAATGATGTATAATGCATATTTCAATAGAACAAAGCAGAAATTGTGGTCAAGGGTATAAACGACAATATGGAAGAGAATATTATCAAACCTTTTCTCTTTTACCAAGGATGGAAGAAGTTATAGTTTTCAAGGAAATAGTAGTTTAATACAGATGAGAAGTCTATCACATGGATGTAAAATATTTGGTGGCCTTCGAGCAAAAAACTAGTTTCTTGCTTGTGAATTCTCTCCTTTACCTTTGGAAACATATTGGAAACACTAAAACAATCTGATGTATTTTGAATCAGGTCGAAGGGTGGTCAGGGTTTTATCTCCTCTACAGCTCAGAGTCTCTGTTTGGGTCTTTCAATGGGAAGTAAAGACAGTGATGGTAAGTGTAGAAGAAATGTAGCAGAAAAACACCATGTTTTGCTATCACATATAGCTGCTGTGGAGAAGAATATTAATAAAATGTGTAGTTGCAATGAATTTAATAGAAATCAGTCTGAAATAAAAAAATTTGGTTATTTCCATATACAGTAGTCTCAATACTTTGTTTTTTTACAATTTTAATCGTGGCACAATGCATTTCTCAGGCATTCAACCACATGTTACATTGTACCACTTTGATCTGCCCCAAGCTATAGAAGATTCCTATGAAGGTTTCTTAAATCCATAGATTGTGTAAACATCTTATGTCATCTCCTGTTCTTCATTTTCTTCCCATGTGGGTTGACACACAGGTCAAAGCATCAATTTATTGGTGCATCAATAATCTTATGGTTAGAGAAGCAGAGTTCTCTAATCTAATTCGATCTTATGCAGGGGGTATTTTAAAAGTTTGATTTCAAATCAAAGCGTGTTATAATTTTTGGATCAATCACAGGTACATTTCCTTTATTTATTTCTTTTTCAGTGAGATCTAATGTCCCTATGACACTCTGTTTTAGTCTTAGAAAACTCATGCTAAACTTTACTGGGTTATGCATATCATTTAGAAGTAGCAGTATTTCCCTTACAATATATGTTTTAGAAAATATATCTAGAGGGATCCAAAGGCCTTCATCGAGTTTCAAATCTAAGAAAACATTTATTTTAGATCTCTAATATCAATATTCAGGTTCAAAAACTCTCTGGTCTAAGTAGATTTAGTCCTTCCAATCCTTTTTTTTTTCATTTTTATTTGGACTGAATATTTTAGAGTATTCAAGTTAAGTTTACCTTTATTTGGATTGAATATTTCAGAGAATTTAATTTAAGTTTATCTTTATTTGGATTGAAATATTCAAAGTATTCAATCAGATTTTTTTTTACAAAACTGTATTGGATTATAAATTCTAAAAATATTTCGAAATCTAACAAATAAAAGTTATGTGAAAATATTTCGACCCCTTTCTGTTTGTTTAATTCTGAAATATTTCAAAAATCAACATTTGAATTAGATAATACAAAAGCTGTGAAAACATACCATTTAAATTTTGTAAGAAGTTTGCACAAAGGTGTGGTGAAAATTCAGCATAACTTAGTTTTACAGGATGAAACATGCAGTTCGACTTACAAAATCTCTTCTCATATGTTGTGGTAGGGAGACTGATATTCTTTCTAATATATATATGTTTGGAATAGGTAACAAAAATACTCTAGCCCGGAATATCCCTCGTAAAGCTAATTTAGGTGACCTGAGAGGATTTTCTGCTACTTACCTCTTCCAAACAAGGTGGAGGTGGCACAAAATACAGAGGAACTCCCTCACACCAGTGTGATTATATTTAATAATTTATTAATTTGTACGTTGGCCTCCCTTCTCTGATAGTGAAAGAAGCACAATAGATTTATTTTAAATTGAACAAAAAGGCCGCCAAGAATCATATTTTTTGCTTCAGGTTTTTAGAAGATCAGTGAAGAAATAGGTATACATCACTTTCCACAGTTTAGTGCATGTAACAAGATTGAAAAATCAGAAATTGAGTATTGTTTAAATCTTTTGACAGTAGTAGAATATTTCTAAGGGGCAAGAATAGTATGTATACTGCAAGAAGCATTTAAATGTGGGCTCTTAGAAAACAAAGTAGAAATTACCAACCACGTAGTTGGCCAGATTTGAATCTTTGTAGCTTGAAACCTTCCGACAGCAGCCCAATAATTGCAGCCAAACGGAATAGCACTTCATTTTCTAACTTCAGTGGAAGTCGTCAACACTCAGCAACACTCAGGCACAACATCATGTCCTTTTTCAGTTCTTCACTGGAAGAAACAAATAATAGAAGAAATATATGAACAATGAATGAAAGAAACACATTTAAAAGAAAATCTGAGAACTACCAACACCTAACTAATAACTACCAAACTGTTTGTTCCAGCTCTAGCTGCAGCTGTCTGTCTCATAATATCTCCTGTATTGCAGCAAATGATTTCTCAATCTTCCAATTTCCCCTTCTCTACAAAAAATGCGGCTTCCATGCGCCCCTTGGAAATGCGGATTCCAGGTGCCCCTTGAAAATCCGGCTTCCTGGTGCCTAGGAACGAGGATGTCTGCAGCAAATGTGGCCCATGTCTACAAAAAATGGGGCCTGAAAAGAAGATGATTATGCATGCCCCTTCTATGTAGCAAATGCGGCTTCCAAGTGCCCCTTGCAAATGTGGCTTCCAGGTGCCCAGGAAGGAGGATGTATGTAGCAAATGTGGCCCATGTCTATAGCAAATGTGGCCCGAAAGGAGGATGATTTTTCCCGATTCTTCCAAGTGGCCCCTTCTCTGCAGAAAATGCGGCTTCCAGGTGCCCCTTCCAAATGCGGCTTCCATTTGCATATTAAGGGTTTTATTTATGTTTATGTTTAATTTTTAACTATTTTATATATATGGCTAATAATTTTTCAATCATCTAACAAAGAATATGAAGATCAGCAATAGGACAGATGGGTAGGTAGGAAAGTTGTTTTAAAATAAGGACACCTTACGGCGTAAATATCATGTCATAAAATATATTATTTAATATCATTTGTTATTTAATATATTATTTGTTAGATAATGTGAGTCTTGGGAGAAGAGTTATTCTTAATATTTGAATTGAAAATGGGTGACCTAGGAACTTCTCTCCTTTCAAAATTATCTAGAGATTGAACCAGGCCTAGGCTGTTAAGATCACTTGGGGATCACACCACTTGGGGATCACACCTTCAGAATCACTGAGAGATTACACCCACGGGCCACAACAACCCTTAGCATTACTAATGCTTTTCCTAATAGAACACCTTGTCACTGTCTATTGTACAATGTGAGTAAACAATTAGTTAAAATTATACATTAATTTAAATTGTCTAGAAAATCTAAATTTATTACATAGTTATATTATAAGTATAGTATTTATAGATTTATTATTTATTTTTTCTTATAATTTGATATAAGTTGTTATAAATTTATTATTATTATTATAGTATTGACTAATGCAATATTTGGAGTGCAAAGAAATGTTTGCACCTAAAATATTTAATTCTTCTTGGTACTTGGTAGATATAGGTGTTACATTCATGTAGGGACTTCATGCAAAACAACACATTAATAAAATTTCTTAACCAATATCTATATATATATATATATATATATCTTATTTTCATTTAATTTGTATAATATAAACATAGTTGATATCGAAATATTTTACTCAACATGACCATTAAATTTATTATTGCTGAATACAAAATATATATGTGTGAAGTAAAAAATAAAATCTTGTTTTTGTTTTTTGATTTTTTAACTACATATTTCCCTTTATAATGTTGATATGAAATTATTTTATTAAGGAAATTGAAATATTTTTATTACTAGTAAAATAAGATATATATATATATATATATATATATATATATATATATATATATATATATATATATATATATATATATATATATATTGAATATCACATATCAATTTAATATAGAACCAACATAGATATGTGTTAATTATGAATCTCCAAGGGCCTAGAGACATCAAGTCTCCGGAAAAAAGGTTTTCACCTCTAGAGATTTGATTTCTAGAAATTTGGTAGATTCTAAATTAAGAGGGATTTATTCTAGTTATTAATAATATTATTTGTATTTATATAAATTTCTCATCTCTGTATGTATAATATTCTTATCTTTACTAAAACTTTGATACACATAGATACATACATTGACATCCCCTCCCTCTCTCTCTAAGAGAACACACTAAAATAGTATTATGAGGGTTAATTTTCCATATATATATATATATATATATATATATATATATATATGTATATAAAATTTAAATATGGAGTTTTAAAATATAATAATTACAAATATGAATCGTCATTTTAATTTATATTATTAAATGGATTATGATGATGACTAGTCCACTAAAACCAATAGGGTCTATAGACCTTAAGAAACTAAGACATTAATTGAGATTATTTAGATTTTCATTTCTATGATAAAAAAGAAGGGAGATGAGTGTTAGTAGATCACCATAGTTTTTATGACTTAGCAAGTCATAAAAGTGAATAAAGAGTGATAAAGTTCAAAATAAAGTTCTTTTAATCTTCAACCCCATCTTAGTGTGTTAATGGTAAAAGGCACTTTCGTGGGAAAGTGTTTTATCAATTTCACTTTAAAAATCATGAGAATTAGTTCTTATTTTGGAAATATTCATTTTATTTTTAGCATTAGTCAAGATAGAAAAAATATTATTATTTCTAATTATATAATTATTATTGAATTATATAAAAATCACATAGAAATTTTAAGGTAAGTGTTTAGAACTATTTCTGTGGTTCACATCATGACATAAATGGATAACATCATGACATAAATGGATAACATGATCGAGAAAACAAATAAATACATTAACTATGCAATGGTTCATCAGTAAAACATAGATCGATAAAGTGAAGACAAATTATTGATATGCAAAATAGCTAGATAACATCCACAAGACAAATTAATACAATAAATATGCAACCCTTCAATCACAATTGATAAGAAAAATAAGTAATATTATATCCAAATAGAATGCCACAAAACAAATTAATATCTTAGATATACAAAAGTTAAATAACAGTTGATAGAAAAAACAAATAATATTATATTCAAATAAAACCTCGGAAAATAAATACACGATCATTAAAATTAAATTAGAAAAAAAAATCATAAAGAAAATCAATAAAAATATTAAAATATTAAAATAATATAAAATAAAAAAATAAAAAATCAACAATAAAAAAATTTCAAAAATAATATTTTAAATTTATAAATTAATAATACACTTATTATTATTTTAATTATATAAATAAATAAATATATAAAAAAAATTAAAATAAACAACAACAAAAAAAATTTGAATCACTATAAATATTTTTTATTTAAAATAAATAACTATATATTTTAGAAATTTATTATATATTTTAGAAATTCAAATAATAAATTTATGAAATACAAAACCTTTGACTAAATATATAGAATAAGTGAAGCAGAAGACACCAAAGAGAAATAAAATACACGAAAGAGAAAATTAAAAAACAATGAATAAATATATTATTAATTTGAAAAAAATACGAATATATCGAAGTCAATAAATAATAAATCACAACATGATAAAATTTAAAGAAATGAAAATAAAATATAAACAAAAGAAAAGAAATAAAATATATAAAAAGATGGAAAACATTATCAAATAATAATAAATAGGAAAGCAAAGAAAAACATAAAACAATAGAGGGAAATAATAATAAAGCGGATAGCAAAGAAAAACATAAATATTACCAGGCACAATAAAATAAGAATAAAAGAAAGTACTAATAAAAGCTATTCACAATTATAAAGAATTTAATTAAGAAAGTTAGAAAAGAGAAGCCAAAATTAAGAATCTTAAAGAAAGGAGGGAGGAAGAAAAAGAAAGATGAAATATAGGAATAGAAAAAAAATGAAATATAGGAATATGATTGAATAAAATTTTATTTATTATTTTTGTTTAGAATTATATATATTTTTAATTTAGATGCATTCCTTAAATTTAAAGTGATGGAAATGATTAATGTTGACAATGGTCTAGATATTTTTCTACAATGTTTATATCAACCATAAATCTTTTGATTAATTGAACAATCAATTTCTCTGATTAATATTTAAATTTATTAAATATTTATATGTTTATAAATTATATACTATAAAATATTAACGGAATAACCAATTAATTTAATTAATATTTAAATTTATTAAATATTTATCTTTTTATTAATTATATGTTATGAAATACCAGTTTTATAATGAATCATTATTATTTCAAATTATTTTAATGTCATATTCATATTATGATTCTTGAATTTTAAAAATTTATTTGTAAAGTTATTAATAAAAAAAAAACTTTAGTATAACAAATTGAATTTAATATCTTTATTTTTTTTATTAGCACATTTATATAAATTAAATGACTTTCCATAATAAACTACATCTCATATAGCTAAAATTAAAAAAATCATAAAGTTGACTAAATTATTGGTGATGATGATGATGGTGGTTAACGTCCACTGAGACCAATCTTTGGTTTGTTGGACCTAAAAAAAAGAGTTATTTATTTTGATTTAAGATTTTATTCCTATGCTCAAAAGGCTTGCAGAGAAGCCTCTCGATCTCACTATAATTTTGACATCTTAAAAGGTTAGGAAGGTTAGTATTGCAACAAAGATTATGAAATTAAGCTCTAATGTGGTTGTACGTGGGGCACTCTAAGAGGAAGTGATTTTCATCCTTGATGTTCATATTCTTAGAGAGATGGCAGATCCTTCCCATCTATGGTGTTTTAGGAACTGACCTGTTTCACTATGGAGCTCATGAGAGTTTGTTCTAATCTTGACTATATTAATTTTCTTCTTTGAGCTAATTAAAACAGAGAGATACTTTTGATATTCTAAGGTGGGGTTGATGACCTCCTTATAATACCTTGATTTTCTTTTAGCTGCTAGATCTTTCTCATACCACATTTTTTCTTTGAACTTAGAAATAACAATTTTTTTAATGTTATTGATGTTTTGCAATGCAACATTCTCGTCGATCTCCCAATGGTTTAACTAGGCCCTAGTGTCTTTATTCCAACCTCTTTTAAGCCTTATATGGTTTTGGCTAGAATTTAAATCTAGCTTATGAAGTCTATGGTCTCCTATGCTATTGAGCTTGCGCTTGTACAACAGAAGCATAGTCATAGCTAGGCTCTCGATAGGGGAAAGACCCACTTCTATAAGGAGAATAGGATAGGGTGTATTTCTTTTTATTTTAATGTTATACGTTTAAAACACTTCTGGATTTTCTCAATCTTTCTCCAAGATTGAGCAATGACTAAAATTTCAAAGAGGAACTTCTTTCTATACCACATTATTATTATTATTATTAAATAATAATAAAAATTAATATATAATTTAAAAATAAAATAAAAAAATCATAAAATCTGACTAAATTATTATTATTTTTATTATTAAATAATAAAAAGAATTAATATATAATTTGATCATAGATATATATTTTAAACATATTAAATAAGATTTTTAACTATGCATATTTATTTCCAATTTACCATAGAGATTCTTAATCTATAAATATCTTTCGTTATAATATCATGGATCAATATTATGGCTCACCAATACCATGTTTCCACAAAATCATAACTGTTTTCCAATGAATTTGTTCATATGATTTTTTTTTAATGATAAAAAAATAATAACTACTTTACTCGTAAATGTCAACCTTTCATAATTAAATAAAAATTGTAAAAAATATGAAAATGTAACACCCCCAATTTATGTGTTTGAATTTCAAAGCTAGACATTGAACTTTAATCCTAAGGGGAGTGGACCCCAAAGGATAAATATTTTGTGAATGTAATTAAGTAATTAATTGAGTAAATGAATAAAATGATGTTGTGCAGATTGACCAAAATGAGATTTGTGAGATCACTTGCTAAATCCATGAGGATGGATAAGGCAAATATTTCCCCACAATATTTCAAAAATCCTTGAAAGAAATTATTTCTAAATTTGATTTTTGAGGAAAAATTTGAATTCCCCAATGACGAGGGAAGTAGTTGGGAAGAGGTAAAAAGTTGGAAAAGCTGGGAAAAGCATAAAACAGCTTTAAAGAATCCCAAAAATGGGAAGCCTAGGCAAACAAGAAGAAAAGCATCCTGATATTCTGGACGCAAAATTAGAAACAAGCTTTGGGGAACAATAGCTTAAATAAGCTCCTCCTAAACAGATTAGAGGTTGATCTGTTCTAGGAGATGATCTCAGCTCGGGGGTGAGTTCTGGGAGACAGAAGGACTCTAAGGTTGGGAGGTTGGTCAATTGCATGAGTGGTATGTCTCTAGATTTATTGATGTGTTTACTTCATATAGTATGAATTGGCTACATATAAAAATTGATTGTATATTAGAATTATAAATGCTACATTTCACAGAATTAATCATAAGGAATTCACCTTTATAATTCTGCATAGTGTATAAAATAAATCTGTGAAGTAGAATCCAACAGAATCTCCAAACCAGTGTTGGTTTAAATCTGAGAATACATATTTCTCCACAGGAAAGTTTGTGATTTAACTTTAATCTGCTTCTCATATATTAGTATAAATTATGAACATGAGTAGGATAACGCAGTGTGAGAGTCACTGTACCAATTCTAAATATTTTCATATGTAAACTGTAATTTAAACTGTACAATTAATGAGAAAGAAAGAATGGTATAGACTGACTTCAGGGTCAGCACATTGTTCATATGTAAAGAGAAGCATATAAGAAGTTAATTCTACATCAGAAAGAAGTAAACATCAATTAGCATGGGGCTGCTCATTAATATTTATTTTATAGAACTATTACTGCATTTGAGAATAGAATTAGTATATGGAAGAAAGTTAAGTAAATAAACAACATGCAGATTTCACAATAGCAGAATATAGTTAACTATATGTATTCTAGTCTATCATACAAACCAAAGGCAGTGGGGTATGGTAGCATATTATAAATGAAATGTCTCCTAGAAATAAATATAGAGATAGATATTCTTACACCACCTATAGATAATTAGACAAATATCCTGTGCAAATAAACAAACGAAAGTACAGAGCAGGGCTGGCAATTATTTTATAATATTCCCAAAATTATTGAAGAGACCTAGATACTGTTACTAGAGAAACTACAAACCAGTGTGGTAGGAGAAATCCATACAATTGCCTTGAACAACTAATCTCCCTGCTACGAAAATGTTTTAGACAGAAGAATTACTGCAATACCATAACAAATTGTGGAGTTACCAGAATGTTGGAAACTGACTTTACACTATGGAAAAGAGCAGTATATTATTCATTAAAATACCACCACATTTATGGATATAGTTTAACAATTGTATGGCCTGAAAGCTTTAAGGCAATAAACTACACAGAATGCTGAATATATGTATATAGATATATATAAAATTAAAAATGCCATCAGTTAAGTATTAAGTTACAGCCAAGCCAAAAATGAGCAAGGAGAGAGTACTGCTGGAACATAATGATAATAACCGGAATCAAAATGGGTATTATGAAAATCCAGTAATGACAGATATATATATATATATATATATATATATATATATATATATAACAATCCAATGATTTCAAGCCCACTGTGGTTTGAGAACAGCCTTATAATGTTCCATGAATTGATATAAATGAATATTGAGGGTTGGGATTTAACAATTATAGTTGTCAAAATATTTACAACTTTATTAATACAATTTTTAAAATATCGGAAAAGAAATTATATAACTAGGAGAGAAGAACGGATTTCCTCTAACCGGAGTTCGGTGAATACTGACCTGCAAGTGGCAAGAGGAGACAATGTTAATGTCTAAGGGAGTCACGTCTCTTAGTGGTTTGAGAGAGAGAACATGACGCAAGTTGAAATTACCTGCAAGGGACAAAAACCCAATATAAATACGATGCAGAACATGAAGAGTAAGAGTAACATGAACAAAGTTAAAATATTGACTGAGAAGGGAATAGTTACCTGGTAAGGGAGAAACCCCTATTCCATCCTTGACCTATTACATATAAATAGGGATTCTTCATAAATAGAGGTTGGCAGTCAAAAGTTAAATAACAAAGATAACACTCCAGTGAACGAACAATAGGAATTGTGTCCTACGCATGGTCAAAGAAAGAAGCTAACTAACCAGAGTGCTGAGAAGGATAGAGGTCGCCTAGCGCCAAACTAATGTCCTTGTAGCAACCTTTGGTTGAGAGTAAGGTGGAGGGTAAGGCTTCGAAGCCATAAGAGCATATGTTCATTCTTGCTTCTGAGAATACGTGTAGGGAAATGCAAAGGCTAGGAATTTAAACCAAGCCAATTGAATCACTGGAGTGAAGAAAACAAATTCTCTGCAAAAAAAAATATAGAAACTCGTTATACATATAACAATCTAGACCTGAACGATAGTAAACGAGGCTTTTAAATCCAAAATCTCAGTACCAGCTCGAAGCAGTGAGCGTAATTCTAAACCAGAGAAGGGAAGCCCTGTTAAATGGTAAGAACAGAGCATAAATTTACAAAACTCTGAAATTATCTTACCTAAATTGCAAATTGAAGCACAGGGATAAGTCGAAGACTGAACCGAATCACGCTCAGTGTCCATTTCATTGAAACTCACTGTCAAGAGACAAACCAAGAAAATAGGAAGGTAAAAGAACCGCCAAGAAAAATAACATGTTGAATTTATATCAATGTTCCCTGAATCGAACAACGAAGCCCTAACGCACCAGATGAATCCGAGTCGTCCACATAGCGAGATCCTAAGGATGAAGCCATGGATCGAGGGGTTTAATGGGTCATGTACACCATCCGTTCAACATTTAATATGACAAGCAATGAAATAAATGTTATAGCGATCTGGCCACGAAATTGCCTTGGTAACAAGGTAAGCTGGTGGGATGAATCCAATACTACGTGGAGAAAACCCACGTGATCAAAAACGGAACGAGACCAATTGTAACCTCTACGAAGAGACTAAATATCCTATAAAATCTTTCGTGGAAGATATATTGACGTCGCCATTCCCAAATACGTTGAACGGATTTATAAATTTGTATTACGTGGAGGCCAAAATAAATAAACCCAAATTCATATAAATGTTGACAAGACGTAAAAAAAAAAGAAGGGACATGAATGCCAGACTCGCATAAATATCGACGGGGGTAAGTTAAATCCCACTAAGGTTATATGTTCTCAACGAGGGGTAAACATGGATGACCGAATTGATTTCACAGAGGTCCATGGGAATATAACAATATGGTACCCATGTGGAACCGAATGGACCCCACCTATACGAATCTATTGAAGGTTCAAAGGTTGATTATATACAACGAAGATGGAACATGGAAGTGGCGGGTGATAAAATAAAACCATTATGTTATGTTTAATGTAATTATATTTGTTACAAATCAAATAAATTCCCATGTGGTGGGATAGAGTTGATATATGAATAGTAATTGAAAAGAAAATTTTGATCTTTTCAAACCTACAAAGTAATAACATAGTACCTTATTAGCATTAAACTTGAGAATATAGAAAAAAAAAGAATTGTGGAAGGAAAATGGGAGGTGTGAGAAATGGTATCAGAGCCCAAGTTATAAAAAACTGGGCTGTTGTCATTGTGCTCACTGTTGCTGTGTGTTCCCTGTATAAATGAGTATTGTGTAAAATTTTTAAATTTTACTCATCTGTGTTGTGTAATGTACAGTGGTACTAGAATTGCAGAAGGTGAAGAAATTTATGTGGATCTACATGATGAGTTTAGTACACCAGATCCCAACACTCCAGTGATGGCTATGTTGCACAGGTTGCAACGATAAATGGTTGAGCTGAGAAGCCAGAATGACAGGTTGTCATTAGCCAGTAAGGAGCAGGAAAGGCTCATCAGAGAGCTAGCTTCATGGAACAAACAAGAAGGCGAAGGTTCCAGAAAGAGAAAGACTGATGAGTCTGAGGATGATGATGCTGTTAGGCATCAGTATAAGCAGAAAAAGGAATTACAGGGGGAATTCTGAAATATCAAACCTCCCTCCTATGATGGGGAGAATGAGGAAGATGCGGAAGCTTGGTTGATGAACATGATTAAGTATTTCCAGGTCTATGAATATGAAAGCAATCTGAAGGCCAGATTAGCTGTGTACCATCTACAAGGTAAGGCTACCTTGTGGTGGGAGGAGATGAAAATGGTGCATGCCATTGATGAAAAGACAGTTACTTGGGAAGATTTCCAGGTTAAGTTCAAAAATCGATATCTGAATGATCATTACTATGATGATAAAGCCAAGGAATTCCATGAACTTAGACTAGGATAGCTCACTATTGATGAGTTTGTTACTAAGTTTACAAATCTGTTGAGATATGTACCCTACATAAGGGAAGAAAAAGAAAAGGTACAAAGGTTTCTGAATTGTTTGCCTGCTGTATACAAAGAGAAGATCGAATTTGATAACCCAAAAATAATGGATGACGCTGTTAGAAAAGCTATATTGTGCTACCAACAGTTCAAAAGCAAAACTGAACATGGGAAAAACTGGGTAAATAAGAGCGAATTCAAAGGGAAGAAGAAGAAACCAGCTTAATTGAAGAATTTTGGCAGAGATCATTAGCTGAAAAAGTTTAATAAACCCAAAGAAAGTCAAACTGCTCAGTCCCAAGTGGCCTCAAAACAAATATATGGAGACAGTAAGGAGGGTACAGTGAAAATGAGGGAACCCGTGAAATGTTGGGGATGTGGAGAACCCCATATTCTGAGGGATTGTCCTCATCGAAACATTCAAATGATTATGAGAGATCGAGAAGCCACCACAGTAAATGACATAGCCAGAAATATACCAACTATCAGTGCAGCCTTGGAAAATCGACAAGTAGAACATCAAGCTACCATGGTGGAAATAAAGGGTAAGATTTCTGACCAATATGTCACAGTTTTGATTGATCCGGGTGCTTCTTTGAGTTACATTAACCCAAAAATAGTAGAAAAATGTAATTTGAAAACTGAAAAATTTCAATAGTCATGGTTGGTTCAGCTGGCCACTGGAACCAAGAGGAAGGTAACACATAAATTTCCTCGAACAGCAATAAAATTAAATGATTTTCACACAGAAGTAACTTTGAACATTCTACCCTTAGGTTCATATGACCTGCTGATAGGAATGGACTGGCTGGAAAAGAAGAAAGCCTTAATGAATTTTTGGGATAAGACTCTGCATTGTGTAGATGAGGAAGGGAAACCTTTCAGTCTTAAAGGAAAACCAAAACCTATCTCTGTAAGACAAATATCAGCACTACAATTAAAACGAACAGCTAGAAAAGGATACCAAGTTTATGCAGTACATGTGGAAGAAATAGGACAGAAACCTGAAGAAAGATTGTTGGATGCTGTGCCAGTAGTAAGAGAGTTTAAGGAAGTCTTTCCAGATGAGATTCATCTTCTTCCCCCCAAAAGAGAGATTGAATTTTCAATCGATCTGGTGCCAGGAGCAGTACTTGTTTCCCGAGCCCCTTATCGAATGAGCCCCCCTGAACTGATGGAACTGAAAATGCAATTGCAAGAACTGTTAGATAAAGGTTATATCAGACCAAGTGTGTCTCCTTGGGGAGCACCAGTGCTATTCGTGAAAAAGAAAGATGGAACTTTTAGGATGTGCATTGATTATCGTCAACTGAATAAGTTGACCATTAAAAACAGATATCCCTTGCCCAGAATTGATGATCTTTTTGATCAAGTGAGAGGAGCTTCGGTATTTTTGAAGATTGACTTAAGGACCGGTTATCACTAGCTCAGAATTAAAGAAGAAGACATCAGCAAAACAACCTTTCGAACCCGGTATGGTCTCTAAGAATTCATAGTCCTACCTTTTGGGTTGACAAATGCCCCTACCACATTCATGTGCCTGATGAACAATGTGTTAAATAAATACTTGGATAAATCTGTCCTTGTGTTCATAGATGATATTTTAGTCTACTCAAAAAGTGAGGAGGAACATAAAGAACACTTAAGGATAGTATTGCAAACCCTGTAGGAAAACCAGCTATATGCCAAGTTCAACAAATGTGAATTTTATACAGATAAGATCCAATACTTGGGTCATATTATTTCTGAACAAGGCCTTGCTGTTGATCCTGAAAAGATAAAGGCTATAAAAGAATGGCATGTACCAACTGATGTCTCAGCAGTGAGATCATTCATGGGGATCACCGGTTATTATTGCAGATTTGTGGAGAGATTTTCTGCTATAGCGCATCCCATAACATCATTACAAAGGAAGGGTGTCAAATTTGAATGGACTGAAAAATGGAAAACATTTTTGACCAATTAAAGCAAAAACTTACTACAGCCCCTATACTGAAGATTGCAGATCCTGATAAAGAATTTGTGGTATGTACGGATGCCTGTAGAGAGGGGTTGGAAGGAGTTCTTTTGCAGGAAAATTCATTTATTGCCTATGAATCTAGGAAACGGAAAATACATGAACAGAACTATAGTGCCTATGATTTAGAATTAGAATTTGTTATCCATGCTTTGAAAATGTGGCGAAGCTATCTCCTTGGAAAGAAATTTACGTTGATGACTGATCATATTAGTCTCAAGTATTTCTTTTCCCAAACTGATTTGAATGTTATACAAGCCAGATGGCTGTCTTTTTTAAGTGAATTTGATATGGACATAAAACATATCAAGGGGAAAGAAAATAAAGCTATTGATGCCTTAAGCAGAAATGCTTGTCAAAAT
Organism: Pinus albicaulis; assembly: GCA_034641835.2. Lineage (NCBI taxonomy): Eukaryota > Viridiplantae > Streptophyta > Pinopsida > Pinales > Pinaceae > Pinus > Pinus albicaulis. Next base: position 1,098,815,038 of record CM076581.1, read on the forward strand.
ATAAACAACATTGGAATTAGTGCCCAGTTTGACTTAGAGGAATTAGTGAAAAAGGCAATAAACCAAGATTTAAGTTATGAAACATTATTGGTGAAACTAATAAATAAGGAGAAGACTGATTATACTCAAAACAAAAAAGGGCTGATCTGCTACAAAAACAGATTTTATATCCCCAATATAGAGTCCTTGAAAAGAGAGATTTTAGATGAATATCACAAAAAACCATATGCAGGACATCCAGGATATCAGAAAATGTTAACAGCTTTGAAAAAGAAGTTGTTTTGGCCAAGAATGAAGAAAGATGTAGCAGAATATTTAACTAGATGCATGGAATGTCAACTAGTCAAAGTTGAGCATTAGCATCCTGCTGGTCTTTTAAACCCTTTGCCGATTGCAGAATGGAAATGGGACACCGTTTCCATGGACTTCATAACAGGATTACCCAAAACCAAATACCAACATGATTCAGTGATGGTGGTAGTAGAAACTTTAACAAAAGCTGCCCATTTTATACCAGTGAAATCTACTTTTGGGACTGCCCAGGTCGCGAATGTATTCCTGAAAGAAATAGTAAGACTACATGGGGTTCCAAAAGTGATTATTTCTGACCAAGATGCTAAGTTTACAACCTCTTTTTGGAAAGGTCTATTTGGAGGTATGGGCACTAAATTGAATTTTAGTACCGCCTATCACCCTTAGATCGATGGGCAGACAGAGAGGACTAATCAAATTTTGGAGGACATGTTGAGAATGTATGTGATGGATAGGCCATCAAAGTGGGAAGATTACTTGCATTTAGCTAAATTTTCCTATAATAACAGCTACCAATCCTCTATCAAGATGAGCCCGTTGAGGCACTGTATGGAAGAAAATGTCGTACTCCTTTGAGCTGGAGCCAGCCAGAAGATAAACTAATGTTGGGACCAGATGCTTTACAAGAGATGGAAAGAATTGTTAAACAGATACAAAGAAACATCAAGACAGCACAAGATCGCCAAAAAAACTATGCTGATAAGAAAATAGTGCACCGAGAATTTAGAGTGGGGAGTATGTGTATTTGCGTATTACACCCAAAAAGAGTACACTCTATGCTAGAAGCTATGCAAAACTGGCTCCTAGATATTGTGGTCCTTTTGAAGTATTAGAAAGGGTGGGACCAGTGGCTTACAAGCTGGCCTTACCACCCCATGTTAGAGTTCATGATGTGTTTCATGTTTCATTGTTAAAAAGATATGTCCATGATGCTTCTCACATAGTTGATTGCAATGTTGTACAGGTGGAACAAGAAGGGGAGTTTCTGCTAGAACCGCTTCAAATATTGGAGCGGGAAGAAATTGAATCGAGAAATAGAACAGTAGCAAGAGTAAAGGTGCAGTGGAAGCACTTTACTACTGAAGAAGCTACCTGGGAAAGGGAAGTTGAAATGATGGAAAGATATCCATTTTTTTTTTTTAAATGAACTCTAGTAGTTGAATAACAACACCGAGGACGGTGTTTATTTTCAGAGGGGGAATATGTAACACCCCCAATTTATGTGTTTGAATTTCAAAGCTAGACATTGAAATGTAATCCTAAGGGGAGTGGACCCCGAAGGATAAATATTTTGTGAATGCAATTAAGTATTTAATTGAGTAAATGAATAAAATGATGTTGTGCAGATTGACCAAAATGAGATTTGTGAGATCACTTGCTAAATCCATGAGGATGGATAAGGCAAATATTTCCCCACAATCTTTCAAAAATCCTTGAAAGAAATTATTTCTAAATTTGATTTTTGAGGAAAAATATGAATTCCCCAATGATGAGGGAAGTAGTTGGGAAGAGGTAAAAAGCTGGAAAAGTTGGGAAAAGCATAAAACAACTTTAAAGAATCCCAAAAATGGGAAGCCTAGGCAAACAGGAAGAAAAGCATCCTGATATTCTGGACGCAGAATTAGAAACAGGCTTTGGGGAACAATAGCTTAAATAATCTTCTCCTAAACAGATTAGAGGTTGATCTGTTCTAGGAGATGATCTCAGCTCGGGGGTGAGTTCTGGGAGACAGAAGGACTCTAAGGTTGGGAGGTTGGTCAATTGCATGAGTGGTATGTCTCTAGATTTATTGATGTGTTTACTTCATATAGTATGAATTGGCTACATATAAAAATTGATTGTATATTAGAATTATAAATGCTACATTTCATAGAATTAATCATAAGGAATTCACCATTATAATTCTGCATAGTGTATAAAATAAATCTGTGAAGTAGAATCCAACAGAATCTCTAAACCAGTGTTGGTTTAAATCTAAGGATACATATTTCTCCACAGGAAAATTTGTGATTTAACTTTAATCTGCTTCTGATATATTATTATAAATTATGAACATGAGTAGGATAAAGTAGTGTTAGAGCCACTGTACCAATTTTAAAGATTGTCATATGTAAACTGTAATTTAAACTGTACAATTAACGAGAAAGAAAAAATGGTATAGACTGAATTCAGGGTCAGCACATTGTTCATATGTAAAGAGAAGCATATAAGAAGTTAATTCTACATCAGAAAGAAGTAAACATCAATTAGCACGGGGATGCTCATTAATATTTATTTTATAGAACTATTACTACATTTGAGGATAGAATTAGTAGATGGAAGAAAATTAAGTAAATAAAAAACATGCAGATTTCACAATAGCAGAATATAGTTAACTATATGTATTCTGGTCTATCATACAAACCAAAGGCAGTGTGGTATGGTAGCATATTATAAATGAAATGTCTCCTAGACATAAATATAGAGATAGATATTCTTACACCACCTATAGATAATTAGACAAATATCCTATGCAAATAAACAAACGAAAGTACAGAGCAGGGCTGGCAATTATTTTATAATATTCCCAAAATTATTGAAGAGACCTAGATACTGTTACTAGAAAAACTACAAACCAGTGTGGTAGGAGAACTCCATACAATTACCTTGAACAACTAATCTCCCTGCTACGAAAATGTTTTAGACAGAACAATTACTGGAATACCATAACGAATTGTGGAGTTACCAGAATGCTGGAAACTAACTTTACACTATGGAAAAGAGCAGTATATTATTCATTAAAATACCACCACATTTATGAATATAGTTTAACAATTGTATGGCCTGAAAGCTTTAAGGCAATAAACTACAAAGAATGCTGGATATATGTATATAGATATATATATAATTGAAAATGCCATCAGTTAAGTATTAAGTTACAGCCAAGTCAAAAATGAGCAAGGAGAGAGTACTGCTGGAACATAATAATAATAACCGGAATCAAAATGGGTATTATGAAAATCCAATAATGACAGATATATATATATATATATATATATATATATATATATATAAAACAATCCAACGATTTCAAGCCCACTGTGGTCTCAGAACAGCCTTATAATGTTCCATGAATTGATATAAATGAATATTGAGGGTTGGGATTTAACAATTATAGTTGTCAAAATATTTACAACTTTATCAGTACAATTTTTAAACTGTCAGAAAAGAAATTATATAACCAGGGGAGAAGAACGGATTTCCTCTAACTGGAATTCAATGAATACCGACCTGCAAGTGGCAAGAGGAGACAATGTTAATGTCTAAGGGAGTCACATCTCTCAGCGGTTTGAGAGAGAGAACACGACGCAAGTCGAAATTACCTACAAGAGACAAAACCCCAATATAAATATGATGCAGAACATGAAGAGTAAGAATAACATGAAAAAAGTTAAAATAATATCTGAGAAGGGAATAGTTACCTGGTGAGGGAGAAAGCCCTATTCCATCCTTGACCTGTTACATATAAATAGGGATTTTTCATAAATAGAGGTTGGCAGTCAAAAGTTGAATAACAAAGATAACACTCCAGTGAATGAACAATAGGAATTGCGTCCTACGCATGGTCAAAGAAAGAAGCTAACTAACCAGAGTGCCGAGAAGGATAGATTCCCTCTAGCGCCAAACTAATGCCCTCGTAGCAACCTTCGGTTGAGAGTAAGGTGGAGGGTAAGGCTCCGAAGCCATAAGAGCATACGTTCAGTCTCGCTTCTGAGAATACGTGTTGGGAAATGCAAAGGCTAGGAATTTAAACCAAGCCAATCGAATCACTGGAGTGAAGAAAACAAATTCTCTGCAAAAACAATATAGCAACTCATTATACATATAACAATCTAGACCCGAACGATAGTAAACGAGGCTTTTAAATCCAAAATCTCAGTACTAGCTCAAAGCAGTGAGCGTAATTCTAAACCAGAGAAGGGAAGCCCTATTAAATGGTAAGAACAGAGCGTAAATTTACAAAACTCTGAAATGATCTTACCTAAATTGAAAATTGAAGCACAGGGATAAGTCGAAGACTGAATCGAATCACGCTTAGTGTCCATGGCGTTGAAACTCATTATCAAGAGACAAACCAAGCAAATAGGAAGGTAAAAGAACCGCCGAGCAAAATAACATGTTGAATTTATATCAATGTTCCCTAAATCGAACAACGAAGCCCTAACACACCAGATGAATCCGAGTCGTCCACATGGCGAGATCCTAAGGGTGAAGCCACGGATCGAGGGGTTTAATGGGTCATGTACACCATCCGTTCAACATTTAATATGACAAGCAATGAAATAAATGTTATAGAGATCTGGCCACGCCATGGAAATTGCCTTGGTAACAAGGTAAGCTGGTGGGATGAATCCAATACTACGTGGAGCAAACCCACATGTTTACAAATGGAACGAGACCAATTATAACCTCTACGACGAGACTAAAGATCCTATAAAAGCTTTCGTGGAAGATAGATTGACGTCGCCATTCCCAAATACGTTGAATAGATTTATAAATTTGTATTACGTGGAGGCCAAAATAAATAAACCCAAATTCATATAAATGTTGACAAGACGTCAAAAAAAAAAGGGACATGAATGCCAGACTCGCATAAATATTGACGGGGGTAAGTTAAATCCCACTAAGGTTATATGTTCTCAACGAGGGGTAAACATGGATGACCGAATTGATTTCACATAGGTCCATGGGAATATAACAATATGGTACCCATGTGGAACCGAATCGACCCCACCGATACGAATCTATTGAAGGTTCAAAGGTTGATTATATACAACAAAGATAGAACATGGAAGTGGCGGGTGATAAAATAAAACCATTATGTTATGTTTAATGTAATTATATTTGTTACAAATCAAATAAATTCCCATGTGGTGGGATAGAGCTGATATATGAATAGTAATTGAAAAGAAAATTTTGATCTATTCAAACCTACAAAGTAATAACATAGTACCTGATTAGCATTAAACTTGAGAAGATAGAAAAAAAAAAAAATTGTAGAAGGAAAATGGGAGGTGTGACAGAAAATGGTTCATTATATTTTAATATTTTATAATACTACTAACATCTCTTACCAAATATATTACACATTTCTTATAAAAAAAACTAAAAAAATAATAATATTTTTTTTAAGCTTTCAATTATTGATCACCTACCCTTCTAAAATGTTGAAAAAAATATAAACTAAATCAATTTATTTTACTTTTAATTATTTTACTGACATTAAAAAAATATAAACTAAATCAATTTCTTTTACTTTTAATTATTTTACTGACATTAAAAAAATATAAACTAAATCAATTTCTTTTACTTTTAATTATTTCACCTATTTACAAAATTAATGTATAGTTAATTAATGTATATAGATATATATATTATAATGAGAATTCTGCATTTCACAGAATTTGTGAATTTCAATTCATTTTAATATTAATAAACAAACAAAATACATTTGGCACGCTACATATGTGGGAAAATATATATTATTTATATCTCTTCATAATTTAATCAGGAGAATACATGGGAACATAACATATAAATACTCTTCGCCTTAATAACTAAACTTAACCTCAACAATAATTACATGGATGAATAGCCATCTGTTTTTCATGAAGTCCCTACTTCCATCTTTCGATGATCGATCTATGTGCTTTCCCCCGTTCATTGAGATCAATCTCTATGTTTCTCCTCCTTACGAATAAAAATCAAGTGGATCTCATTGTGCAAACTTTGCACTGCGTGAACTGCGAGGAGTAAGGTAAAAAACCCTCCAACAGTATTTCATTTATCAGTTTGTAGTTATATAATAATTTAAAGGAACCATGTATCCATTATGATTTTGTAGTTATATCCTAATCTAAGGGCACTAATATCGACTACTATTTCCATTTTGGATTTAAGGGTTCAGTTTTGACCACAGTAAGTCATCAACGACAATAAGTATGTATTTATAATTCACCGGTGTCCGCCATCTAAAACATGCAAACCATGGAATCAGACTAAAATTCTAGCGGACAGAAAAGGATAAATTTCCCTGAAACTGATTTAATGCGTATTTCGGTTCATTTAGTGTCATATCCCTATAAACTGCGTTATTTAATGAAATGGTTGAAAACCGTAACCGTTATGATACTGGCAACTAATTTGAATCGAATAAAGAGAAAATGATATATTTTCGGCATTGCGGTTCATTTAGTGTTATATTCCTATAAACTGCATTATTTAATGAAATGGTTGAAAACAATAACCGTTATGATGTTGGCAACTAATTTTAATTAAATAAAGAAAATGATAATTCATTGAGATAAAAGAACTTATAGAGATTCTTTATTATTTGTAAATTGGAAAAAATAAATTTTATTTTCATTTATTAGAGTTTTCATCATGTGAAGTCTTGAGGCATTGATCGTCACAATTTTGGTGACCAATGTTGTAGCTCTAAGGAAAGGTATTCTTGAACATGAGGTATGCACACCGGGCTTTATGGTTATTGCACACAAAAGATAAGTAACCATGACTTTCTTTGAAAGAAATTGCATGTGTTTTGTGCAAGGAATGATAGGTTGTTTTATTAATTGGAAATATTGATCTAGATTAGTAAAAGTAGCAGGGATTTTTGAGTAGAGGAATTATTATTTCATTGGAAGGTTCTGCATGGTTTATATGTAAAAATCTTCTAACTCCATACATTTTCATGTGACATTACCAAGGATGTTACAAGTGGTATCATAGCTGAAGGTTGTAGCACTGACGCCATTTTGGAACTGGTAAGTGAAAAAAAAGTCGAGTTATGATACTAGTGGGTAACAATTGAGGTATGATTATAAAACAATTACATATCGATATACCCATTAGAGGCATGATAAATGTTTATAATAGCATTGAAGACTATTAAGTAATAAAGTCCGCAAAAAAACTATGCTCATGACATTTGAATCTTGATGAAGATTAAAGACAATACAACCTAATTTGCACCTAAGAACAATCCTGAGCATGCGCTAGTGAAAGTGAAAAGTGACTACCAACCTTTGCAAATATGAAATATTAATGATACATTTGATGAACATGACTAAAGTTATAATGCACTACTTTTAATGAATGAATGTATGAATTTAAAATTTGAGGAATGTCCTTGAAGAGCATGATACAATGTTTCAAAAGGACATTGAAAGAAACCCTTTAGATGTTAAAAATAAACAATGAGTTGAGAAGTGAGACTTGAGTGTAACAACTAGTTTTTGATTGAGTCTTGTTATAGATGCATTAAGATGATTGGTAGCATTTATTAGTTAGTGTTGCATGAATTGGATTTGATTAAAGTTTATTAAAAGTTGTAAACAAGTGATTATGGTATTTACTTCATGTGTTGGTCTGTTGGTAATAGTACATTGTGGGAAATTGGAAATTTTTTTATCGTTACCCTAATTGTTATTGACAGTTACACATTAATGAATATTTTCATATAATTTTATGCATGACAGTATTGTATGCATGAAACTAAATTGATTGGAAAAAGGAATAATTTTTTAAATAATGCATCTTTATGACTAACATTTTTTATGGGATTTAACATGGGTAGCTTAATGAAAAAAGAAAAACATGTGAAGGTAAAATGTTGCAATGCAAATTACAACCATAAATGAGAAAATATAATGTTATGATATGCATGGTTAAGTTATTTGGAAAATTAGAATGTATACCACCTCTATGTCGGTTATGTTTATTGTTTATATAAATATTGCGGACCCATGTTTTATGAATGCATAATGTACATAATTGTTTTTGTTAAAGTTAGGCATGGTAAGCACACACAAATAGGAAATATGAGCACGAGTTACATTTATTATACATAAATGATGCATTTATAGTACATTATTGTGACCCTTGGATTCATCTTCCAAGGTCTCTTGGATTTCTTATGTCAATTTGCCTTCTATACCTACCCATAGAGGATTAGGTGTCCAACATTCACCCCCTTAAACCGAAGGGGTACGTGTGAGTCCAAGAAGAGAATTGTAATACAAATGTGCAAAATATGCATGTATGATGCCTCTCATACACTTTCTTTCTTTATTTTTTTATGCTTGTCACAATTTGACAACTTTTGTCTCTATACATACAGTATCTTTTCGTCACATATTGACACTATCTGAATATACAATTTCCTATCCACCAACAATATATCTATATTATTAATTAATCACCCTAGTACGCTAGTCTCTTGTTTCCTTTATCCCTTTCTCTATAGTTTTGGGAGTTATCACGATTTCCTAATTCTTTGTTTACAAAAATGGTGACACCTTCCATTTGGACACAATAGGGCATGGATATTAGAGACTTATATATATATTTCAATGGATGCTTATTTATTCGTTTAATACCTTGGAATATACATCTGCATTTCCATAGATATCATTATATTATTCACATTAAAGTACTGATACGATTAAACTTACCTATACCTTGGTAAATTTTCACATATATCATAGGTATATAATTTTACCCACCTTATTAGTTCTTCCCCTTTGTTATGGACAAAATCATTAAATGAAAATATTTCTAGCCTATAATTATATTTACTATTCTTATGATATTATCTCAACATGAAAATTATCTTATGATATTATTTTAATTTGTACCATCATATAAATATGCAATATTATCATTCTTCAAAGGATATATCCCTTTCTAGGATTTACGTATTATACCGTTAGAAATTCAGGATTTTACCATTCAATTTTGACATTTACCATACATCTTTTATATCGTTGTCACTTAATTAATTTACCAACTACCCTATGCTCAATTTACGATCTCATTCAAGAGGCTAGCTCATGACATGGCCTATTGAGACCGGAATCTCTTGGAAATGTCGTTAACCTTATACCGACAATTTGGTGCCTTAATGCCTTCTGCCATTATTGAAATTCTATAGTACTCAGTCACGTGATGGCTCAGAGCTCTAACTTCGAACCATGGATCTAGGTGATGTAGGGTAATTGGATGACACTTATAGGGTTTAGATTTTCTAGGGTTTTATACATTCCTTTTAGATAAAAGGTGTAGGCTACAACTTTCATTTTTCTCTCTTCGGTTTCTTTTGCGATGATTATTTTCTCCCTCTGGCCGACTGTGTTAGAGGTAAAAATATTCACACGAATATCCAAACCACTACGACCCTTGGAAGTCAATCCAGACAGGTAAGTTCCATTATACTTCCTCTTCATTACTAGGCTAGATGTGAAGGCTTAAAAATTTGTTTGACTGAGTTAGCATGATTGGATTCTTATTTCTTTTTTAGTTCTTTGTTCAGGTTTCCTCCTTACTTCTATCCTTTTATTTTGTTTCCCACCGTCATATTAATCCCTTCCCTTATTGTTGTTAGATACTCCTCACTTAAATTGAAATTCCAGCATTGAGCATTCATGGAGTCGCAACTATAATTTTTCTAATGATTTCAGGTTAGTATGCACTTTCCTGAAATCATTCTCAATTTAATTAACTACCGTTTTGATTTCTAGCTATGCATTTGATTATCGATATTTTGAATGTCGTCCATTTGTTCATGTCCCATTTAGTTTTCAATTTGGTCAACCCTGACACCAGAGTGCATATCCTACGTCGGTTCTTATGCGGCTTACTTATTAGGTGCGTTTTCTTCATGAACACGTTTAGAGTTTATATTTGTGTGAATATTTGGATTTCCGTATATAATTTTATTTCAATAAGGCCGGCAAGTATGGTGTGTTGTGAAGATGGTAAATCTCTTTTATCATTATACCATCTCACCAATCATCTAGTTGATGTTATTCACTTTCCTTCTTAAGGGTTTATTTAAGAGAAATATATGATTTGATCTAACTCGGTGATAGTGAACATTTTCTTTCCACTGGTTATTTTTTTCTTCGCAGGCATATCGACGGGAAAATATCAGTTTAAGGTGAAGGCTTACCTTCCTTTATTTTAATCTTTAGTTATGGTTTCTATTCCATACACTGCTATTCCTATTTATGCAAATAACAAGTTCACTGGATGTGCAGGTACGCCACATCTATATTCGCCTAATTAATGTTGGGTTGAAAGAGGATGAATACAACATTTAACCACATTCCTTTCTTCATTACTCATGCAGGTCGGTATATGGACATGAGAGTTATCCATTTCTAAAGTCCTATCTTCCAGATTTACTAAATCTTGAAAAATTAGTAACTCTGACTGTTTCTCAACAGCAGTACTGCTTAAAATATTTGTTCGGATTTTTTTTTGAACATTAGCGATTACTAATGAGGCAAAATCCTGAGGAATTTGCAATTTTATTTCTTTAAAATGGGAGCGCAATGGATTAACTGATAGCAAGGGTACTATATAAATGATGAAATTCCAGCATTTCTTCCCTTTGAGTTTACTATACATTTTATTATTATTTAATTTTTGTAGCCCTAGGTGTGGCTGGATTCGACTCAGATTTCTACATCTCCTTTGAGAGATATATGCACTGTTAAAATTTTAATAGAGAATTATATTTCACTACTGTGATATGGTTATATTTATAACTTGCTTATCTTTGGCATAGTAAACCACAAGGTATGCAGTATGAAAGCGCCATCATCATGGCAATTTTCTCTTTCTAAATACATGTACCATATTCATAGTTACAGATTCTATTTCAGTTGTATATAATAAAAATTCACCAGTAATCAATTGTTTACTACTTTCTTAATATTCGTACTTGAACATATTAATTTCCTTAATATGAAAGTCTGAAAATCTGTATTCACCTCTTCTATTCCGAATGAATAATACCTCTTAAATTAATTTAAATGAAATTTATAATAACAACGTCAGCTTGTAATTTTGTTCTTCTTATTTTATTAAGAATGATTCGTTAATTCTTTTACATATATCTACTTACAGTAATTGCATATCTTTTTCAGCGATAAAAACTATTGGAAATCCATATTTGAAAATTAACTATATTTCTTGATTTTATTTTATGCATTTGGGTCTAAATTCTCATAGAAATATACACAACTGATTCTAACATAGAATAATAAAGAATTGACATAATTTACTTGCAGATATACTTCAGATTTATCAGGTTATACTACTTGTATCTTCTAGTTCGCATATATATGGTAAATTTCAGCATGTTTAGCACAATACAATTTTCACTTTCCATTTCTGTCTTACATCACATATTTTTTTTACTGTTGTATTGACATTTCTTATATACACCTAACTTTCTTAACGCTATATTTTTTGCGAAATTATTATAATAGTAGTACAATAAATTTAATATATTTGTATCTACTTGTAGATAATAAATTTGTGTTCTGTATATTAGTGTAGATTACTCAGAATATATATATATATATAAACAATTTAAACAAAATGATTATAGTATTCTCCTTTACTATATATAAGTATTACTTTCTCTGGGAGATACCGATCTCTAGATTTAAACCCTTTACAGGTTTATACATTCTGATAGATGGGTCTCATCAAAATACACCCATACAACTATACAGATTGAAGTATTTATGCTTCATTTAGATCTGTTAAATGTATGGGTATTAAGCAATTCAGTATACCACAATTAAATTCACCCATTTAAAAAATAAAACTTTATTCACCCATGATAAATTTCATAAAAATATAGAATAGATTAGTTCTATGTGCATACCACTTTCTTGGACTAGTCCTCCCAACCATAGAGTTCTATCTCCTTAACTCTTCCCCTAGCCGAGACCTTTGCTTCCAGTGATAGAAAACCCTTTGTCTATCCTGGAACAGCTTATTTAAGCAGTTCCTTCCCAAGCTTGTTTCTAATTTCTATGTCCAGAAATTCTAGGATGCTTTCTTCCTATTTTTTCCTAGGCTTCCCTCAGCGAGGTACTTTAAAGTTGTATTTTCTGCTTTTCTGGCTTTTCTTCCTCTTTGCAATTTCTTTCCTCTTCATTGGGGAAATTACATTTTTCTTTCCTAATCTAATTTAGTAAGATTCATTTCAAGGTTTTCTGGAAGGTTTTGGGAATGTCTAACCTTATCCATATCCTCATGGATCAAGGTTTAAGATCTCCAATCTCAATCTAGTCATAGTGCATACATAAATATTCCATTTTATTTTTTCTCTTTTTGTAAATATTTAAATAAATTCACACATTCTTTCTCCATTGGGGTCCACTTCCGCTTTGGATTTGTTCAAATGTCAATTTAAAATGAATAGCAATTTGGGGTGTTACAGCATGGAAGCACTAGGATGAATGTGCTCTTGGAAATGTTGGTATAAAGAGGTGGTTTAAGGATGAGCACCAATACCGGAACGCTTAAGGTAGTTCCCAGAACTCTTCCAAATCTGGTGAGACGCTAAGGTCTTCTACTCGAGGAAGTGATCCTCATATTTTTAAGAGGGATATATTCAACCTAGAAGAAGGGAGGTCTACAACCTGCGATGGTTTAAGAATGAAAACCAGCTTTAGAATGCTTGATCCATTTCATGGAATTCTTCAAAGACTAGAAATAATTTGAAGTCTTATGCTAGAGGAAGTGTCCCGAATTCTTTTAAGAGGAAGAATATAAACCTCGCATAGATAGTTTCAGTCTAACCACCAACCAAAGGCATGTTCATGAGCATATGTTTCTCTGGCTACAAATCTGAATCTAGAATGACAGGTTGTGACTCAAGCTCGCTTGAACTGTTGTATCTCTAGCTACAACTATGAATTTCGAATGACTAGTTGTGGCTCAGGCTTTGTTGAAGTGGCTTTAAAGTGTGTATATGACCACTATTTTCCCCCTTGTTAGATATAAGGTGAGATGATGGTGAAAAATCAATTGCAATATTGTTCATTATTCTAGAACAGGTTATGACATATGAATTAAACATCTTCTTGGTTGTTGATACCCATTGCCAAGAAGCGATCCATCCAAGATGAATCTTTGTTCTTGCAGGAGGCTTGTTTCTGAAGCATATATATGAAGAATGAGTGTGCCAACCATAGTTCTTGAATGGGTGAAGATCGAAACAATGATATTTCACATGGCCAACTTGATTAGAGTGTTGGAATTTTACAATATGTTGTTGTTGTGGAAGAGGAGCAGAATCTAGAACAATTGTAGGTGAGCTATCATGAAGAAATACGACACTATGAAATTTTATGGGCTTGGAGTAGTCTAGAATATGAAAGGAAAACTCCTTTAATATCCAAGATCAGTTCTATGCTTTTTGTGGAAAAGCTCTTCCCAAGGTCTAAAGATGGGCTTGGGAAGTGCAGGCTGGATGTTTTCTTCTGTATGAAAATATTCTCTTGTATTGGGTTGAGCAGTTTCTTGTTGCTGATGGGAGTTTGTCTCAATGTTCTGTACAAAATCAATTTCATAATGAAAACTATTCTATTGAAGCTCATCCCATTGTAGCTCTGAATCAAGCTGCAAAAATTCAATCTTGTTGAGTGCATCATGTAAACAAGTTCTAATATCAAATAGACAATTCTTTCTTATTTTCACTATATCATAATCAGTGGAATGTATTAGAGTTTTAAGGAACTATAATACCTCAGTAATTCTAATTATTTTATCTATCAAATAATACTTCTCTATGAAAAAAAAAATTCCCCAACAAGCTTAATACAAAAGGGGAGTTCTATAGTATACTATTTTGAACCTTTAAATAACATACGCTACTCCCCAAATCCAACCATGTTGCTCCTGTTGTTGTTGTAGTTCTATAAGCTGGCTACTTTGAGAGGTTTTTGGTGGATCAAAATATTTCTGTGGTTGTGTGTAATATCTCATTTCAGGGATATCTCTAAAACATGGAAAAACTCCAACCAGAGATAGACTGGGAGGGAATTTACCGGATATTTCACCTCTGGAAGAGGATGAGATCCAGAGGCTACCTGGCCCTTTCCAAAATTTTTCACACCAAGTGGTATAGAACTAGAACACTCAAACAATAATAGTGCAGCAGACTGTAATATCCCAGAAATGGATTTTTCAGTAGATCATGCCAGAAAAATGCATTCATCAGGAATGTGGGCTTTAGATATCAAAATAATTGTTTAAAAACACTCAGAAACCAACTCCAAATACTTCGGAAACCTTTACTCAGCTTTTAGGGGCAAAAAGGTGGGGAAAAGTGAAGATTTTGGACCTAAAATGAGTTTATAAGAAAATATGCGTAAAATGGCGCATCAAGGTTATCGAATATGTTATATTAGGTCAAGAGGGACTTCCATGCCAAATTTCAGCTCAAAAAAAGGTGTTTTTCTATGTTAAACAGTTCCTCCTTCCTGACTAGTCAAGAAAAACCCTGATTTCCCATGACTTTGAGTATGCAGAAATTTACTGAAGCAAGGGCAGCATATTTTCTAAAAGTATAAGATATAAAACACTATTAAAAACCATAGAATGAGTTTATTAACATGGAATAGGCATTCAACAAGGCTAAACAACAGTTTTACATAGAAAACCCCTCAATAATGGGGTGCCGCAAGACAAGAGAATGATCTAGAAACCCTTCAACATTTTCTCCACGAGCTATGAGACAAGAAGATGAATATATATCCAAGAATAATGTATAGCAGCAAGAGAGTGTACAAGTCTTGAGGAAACAACCTCTCAAGAAAAGCAATGCAAGCCTCAATAATACATGTACATGGCAATGAAAGAACACTGCTATTTCTGCATAAACCCAGGCTATGAGGACACAGTATATGATAGAATACTGCTGCAAAATTATTTCAACACATCGATATGACAATATATGGCCCAAATACAATAGGGGAGCGCAACTATAACCCTTATAAGCAAAAATACCTTAATCCTCCAAGGGATTTACTGAAATACACAAAATGGAAAAATTGTCAGAGTTGCTGGGAAACTACAGAAAATAAAATCTAGAAGTGAATAGAGAAGTCTAAATATGATGAAAAAACCGAATTAGACCTCCTCCAATGGATCTCCTAAGTGGAAGGCTTATCCTTACACTTGAGATCCCACCCACAAATCAATATGCAAACCCTCACAGCAGTTACACCATGAAAATAACGTAGTTACTAAGAGGGACTGCGCAGTGAGTGGAATAGAATACTTTGGCCAAGTGCCAAGATCTGCAAATCAGCTCCAATGTCTTCCAATCTAATTCACCAAAGGAAAGAAAGACTCTCCCTTTGAAAAACAAGAGAAGGAAGTGGTGTTGTGGAATCTCCACAGAAACACCCTACAACACAGTATTATGCTGCTGCAGCAATAAAGTTGTCCTAGAGGATGATGCTGAAAAACTAACCTTGCCCGAGCAGGCACTCGAAGTCCCCCGGGGCTAAGAGTGAGATCTCTGCATGAAGACACTTGGTTGCGCTAAATAGTGCTACAGACTGGCTAAAAAGCTAGCATGCTAAAGAATACAAATGTCCCACTCAACAATCAATAACTGAAGCATGAATGAAATGAGGAGGCACCTTCATCTTTTATAACGTTAGCTTCCCTCCAAAACCCAATGTAGCCTCTCTCTCTCCTCCACATCCTCATCTTTATCCACATCACCATACTTATATGCGCAGAAGCTTGCAAAAGGTTCCAGAGTGTACATAGACCCCCTCCTCCACGTGGTGTTGGGCCCCCCATTGATTCCCACTTAAGTCACAACGTTGTGCTACTAGGTGGATGTCTTATTTCACTTAAGTGAGTTAGACCCTCTTCACTCACTTTTTATTTATTTACAAAATATAGACATCAAACTAAACAAAATAGAATATTCCAATTAGCTGTTGCTAATTAGGAATATTACAGTCCCCCCCGGAAAAATGTTGCTTGCCCTCAAGAAACTGCCTGAACAAGTCTCCTTTCTGCAAAATGTGCTTGGGTCCCAGATGCGCCACTGAATCTTCCCTGTCCTCTGCACCACCCTGATATGAAGGGATATCTCAATGCCTGAATGCCAAAATGACCTCTCATCATACTAGTCAGCCAAAAATCCTTCTAGATCCCATGGCCAACATGGCCAATAGTACCCCAAGTCCCACAGCTCGGACTGCACACTGCCTCTGGCTATGACTGTTGCTCTAAGAGGTGAAGACAATGACTCCTGCAGTGTTGTATCTGTCACGGTGTAAGCTATCCCATCAACTATGTACCAACTCATCACCTCTCTCCACTCAAGGCATGGAATCTTGAATATAATGTGGAACATCTCCCTCATGTGGATCCTCCATCCCCAAGCAATCATCCAAACAAAATGAGCCATCTCCCAACAAGGAAACTCCTGAAAATCTTCTTCCACCTCAAGCTCTGATAATAAAGGCGGGGTAAGAATCTGAACTTGGAAAGCATCATAGCTTACCCCATGTTGTCCTCCTCTACACTTATGACAAGTGTAAAGTGTATGCTAATCTTGGGTTGCAAAATTATTGCCCTCCAATGGCAAAGTAAAGAACAATCCTCCAGAGAAGGCTCCTCCAACAATGAAGAACAAGCTGGCCCAAAACAATCCATCCATGTAGAATAAGATATGGTCATCATGGAACATCCTAATGAGAGGTTTTCTGAAGTTTTTTCATGATGATACATGATGCAAACAATTTCTCACAAGGATACAACACAGTCTCATCCACTGCAACTTCAGAAAATTACATGGCAAGCAATGTCCATGATTCATCACATCTACTAAAGGATAGTAAATGGCTGAATGTAACAAAAATAATACATGATCAAGCACTTTCCCATGGTTTTACAATGGATTAATATCAATCTTATGGCCCACCTCAAAAGAGAACAAATAGTTGGCTGGGGTGGCCATATCTCCTCTCATGCTCCCATTAGAACGTGTAGTGCAGAAATTGTGAGAATTCTTCCCACTCACGGACACATGCAGCTCATGTGTCTCCCTCATAATCAACCTTCCCATACAAATCTGATCTATATCAGAAAATGAAGACATGATCAGAAATAATATGAAGAGAATGCTGAAGGTCTCATGTGGTTCAAGAAGTTACCAACAGCCTCCCAAACAAGTACAACACAGTTTTACAAGTTGTTGCTTGATGAAAGTACAAGGAAAAATGTTTCTCCTTACATGGTTAATCATGCATGTCTCCATATGACACATGTTAGAGTGTATAAAATGAACATAAAAGTGATGACAAAACATTTTCCCAAGGCCACAAAAGACATGGATGCCTCCGTCATGTAGATTGGCCCAATACAACTCATGGAGTAATGTGACAAGCCTGCCCCCTTGTGAAGCAATGCACTGCATGGAAAGAGTGTGCAAATAAATGAATGTATGTACAAAATTCTCACCATATTCTGGAAGTAAGATGGTACATGGGTCCATACATGAGTCATCCATAGTTTTTTGGCATGCTATGAAGAAGAATGAACCATGTGCTACAAGAAGATAATCCTCCTACTGCTTGGAAACCCAAGTCAAGAAGAATATGCCATAGATGTCCCTATCATCATTACCTCCTCTTTTTTCATCAAGTGAAAAAAATATGAAGTGATCCTGGGACCTATGGGTTATAGATCCACCATATGTCTGCTGGGCACACTTCATCCATAAGGCTCTGCTCCAAAGTGACAATGCTATGATCTCATGCAAGTAAGCTCATGTCAATACAAAGCTCTGTTCTTTGACATGCTCCTTGTCAAAGACTCCTATAATAATGCTGTGACAGAATACCTCCCAAGATGGAAGTGCTTCCCAAAAATCATCAAAGACAAAGGAGATAGTGCCATCCCATCCTCCTGCAACATCATACAAAGTGTGAGAGCAAATCTGCCTTTGCTCTCCCAAGCAAAGCAACAAGACATTTTGCTTCCTCCCCATACTTCCATCATACAACTCATGTGATGAAGACATAATGAATGATATGAGTATCATATCAACATCATACATCCATTCTCTATGCTGCTTAATGATGCAACTATCCTGCCATCTTTTCCCCATCCTCCCACTCTTAGAAAGAGTGTTTTCCAAGTGACGACCAAACTCTTTCAAGAGTAACTAGTGTAGCCAAGCCTCCTGCTGCCCGGTATCATAGATCTACAAGTAGCTTCCTAGCTCCTTGCTCATCAACCACATCCACTCAATCATCTGTAGATGCCGCCTTCTTCTCCTCATCTTGGTACTCCTCCCATGAGGGCTACCATGCTCCTAAATCAAATTCCTGTCTTTCCACTTCATGGGATTTTGAAATGAAAGCTTCTCAAGGATCAATGAGACCCTATCAAGAATCAAATAGGTGGTAGGCAAAAACCTTCCATCATGATGTGTATGGCTCAAGAGATGTCCAACACAAGCATGAGAGATGTTATCCATCCTAATATTTCCTCCATCTTCTATTTGCTCTTGTGAGAAGGGAAGAAAAAAATTGCATTCCATGGTGTGTCGGAGTGCATCTCCAATGAGATCTCTCCTTGAGACCTCCCTTTCATCCATAGTATTCCAAAACCAATGAGGTCTTGGATCTGAAAGTAGAAGTTCCTCCTTGAGCTGAGAGGAGCTCATTGAGAAAGTGTCATCTTGAAGGGAGAAAAGGTTTCTTACTCCAAGATGTCTACCATCAATCTTCAAGGCTTCAAACCCCAACCTCCAATGTGATCTACAATCCAAAAATGGCTCATGATAATGATGGTTTGATTCCTTCTCGGGTGTTTCCATGTTGCACAACTGCTCTTGATGTGCATTTGGAGCTTCTTGTAGGGCTACAAGAGTCCCTTCCTCAAAAGTGTTGGCTTCCCCAACTGTTGATGCATGTGGCTGCTCCTCCATGAGTGGGACAACATTATCACAAGCCTCCTCAAGAAGTGATGTGATCTCTTCTTGATGAGAATAGGAAGCGCATGGTACCTCCTCTTCTTTTTCTTCATTCTTCTTGACCTCCTCAAAGGTGGATGTATTTCTTCTGGATCTGAAAATAGATGAGAATAAACTCATATTCTTCTTGGGCTTAGACTCATAGGGGCCAGTTGATTCCTCATACATGGGAAAAGGTAACCTTCCACTGGTATGCTGCAACTCTGAACTTTGCATGCTGGAAACCCTATTGTTCCTTCCTCCTTCATCCTGCCTGAGCTGACAGTAATCTCTGAAGGGAAAAGCTGCTTTGAATTCTTCCCCTTTGGATTGCCATTCTCGGAAATAATCTCCAAAGGGTATATGATCATGCTGATGTGAGATCCTCATATTGGTCATAGATAACTAGCTCCACAGGCTGAGCCAGAACTATGCTCTAATACCACTGTAATATCATGTTTCGGGGATATCTCTAAAACACAACAAACTCCAACCAAAGATAGACTGGGAGGGAATTTACCGGATATTTTTCCTCTAGAAGAGGACAAGATCCAGATGCTACCTGGCCCTTTCTAGTCTCTATCACACCAAGTGGTATAGATATAGAATGCTCAAACAATAATAGTCCAGCAGACTGTAATATGCCAAAAATGGATTTTTCATCAGATCATGCTAGAAAAACGCATTATTCAGGGATTTGGGCTTTATATATCATAAAAATCATTTAAAAACACTGATAAAATAACTCCAAATACTGCAGAAACATTTACTTAGCTTTTAGGGGAAAAAAGGTGGGGAAAAGTGAGGATTTTGGCACTAAAATAAGTGTATAAGACAATATGCGTAACATTACGAGTCACAGTTCTGGAATATGTTATATTAGGTCAAGAGGGACTTCCATGCAAAATTTCAGCTCAAACAAAGGCGTTTTTCTACGTTAAACAGTTCCTCCTTCCCGATTAGTCAAGAAAAACCCTAATTTCCGATGACTTTGAGTATGCAGAAATTTACTGAAGCAAGGGAAGCGTATTTTATGAAGGTATAAGATGAAAAACGCTATGAAAAACCAGATAATGAGTTTAGGAACATTCCATAGGAATTTAGAAAGGTTAAACAACAGTTTTACATAGAAAACCCCTCAAGAATGGGGTGCCACAACACAAGAGAATGATCCAGAAACCCTTCAGAATTTTATCTAGGAGATATGAGACAAGAATATGAATATATAGCCAAGAATAATGTATAGCAGCAAGAGAGTGTACAAGTCTTGTGGAAACAACCTCTCAATAAAAGCAATGCAAGCCTCAATAATACATGTACATGGCAATGAAAGAACACTGTTATTTCTACGTAAACCCAGGCTATGAGGACACAGTCTATGATAGAATAATACTTCAAAATGATTTCAACACATCTATATGACAATATATGTCCCAAATACAATAGGGGAGCGAAGTTATAACCCTTATAAGAAAAAATACCTCAATCCTCCAAGGGATTTGCTGAAATACACAAAATACAAAAAATGTCGGAGTTGTAGGGAAGCTACTGCAACTCAAATCTAGAACTCAATAGAGAAGGCTAATGATGATGAACAAACTAAGGTAGACCTCCTCCAATGGATCTCCTAAGTGGAAGGTTGATCCTTACACTTGAGATCCCACCCACAAATCAATCTGCAAACCCTCACAGCAGCTACACCATGAAAATAACACAGTAACTAAGAGGGACTGCGCAGTGAGTGGAATAGAATACTTTGGCCAAATGCCAAGATCTACAAAACAACTCCAATGTCTTCCGATCTGATCCTCCAAATGAAAGAAAGACAATCCCTCTGAAAAACAATAGAAGGAAGTGGTGTTGTGGAATCTCCATGGCAACACCCTACAACACAGTATTATGCTACTGCAGAAATAACGATGTCCCAGAGGATGATGCTGAAAAACTAACCTTGCCCAAGTAGGCACTCGAAGTCCCCCGGGGCTAAGGGTGAGATATCTGCACGGAGACACTCAGTTGCACTAAATAGTGCTGTAGACAGGCTAAACAACCAGCGTGCTAAAGAAGACAAATGTCTCACTCAACAATCAATAACTCAAGCATGAATGAAATGAGGAGGCGCCTTCATCTTTTATAACGTTGGTTTCCCTCCAAAACCCAATGTATCGTCTCACTCTCCTCCACATCCTCATCCTTATCTGTGCAAAATCTTGCTGAAGCTTCTAGAGTGTACATAAGCCCCCTCCTCCACGTGGTCTTGGGCCCCCCCTTGAATCCCACTTAAGTGACAACTTTGTGCTACTAGGTGGATGTCTTATTTCACTTAAGTGAGTTAGACCCTCTTCACTCACTTTTTATTTATTTACGAACTATAGATGGAAAAATAAACAAAATAGAATATTCCAATTAGTAGTCGCTAATTATGAATATTACATTGTGGTTGTGTATGTTTTGATTTTTGATTCGTCGGAGAATATGGTGATAGTTCATGATGTAGCATCATAAACTCTTGTTTTTCCCGCAATCCAAAATCCCCTCTAAGATTAAAGGCCTCATTGCTTATGTCAATCTTGTGCAACTTAAACCGAGATTTGAGCTCCAAATTGCTCCTATGCATGGATGCTGGATAGACTTGTTTAACACCTTCAAATTTCTTTCCAAACATATGAAAATGACCACTAGGTTCGTGAATTCAAATTCCTGCGTACTGGAACACTAGATGTTCTTATAACTTCAGTGCATAATCATTAAATTGTTTTGGATTTTCTCAACTTTTTAGTACTTTCAAGATTCAAAATTTCATAAAGGTCACATGAATACCTCAAACTAGCCACATATTTAACAATTTTTCGATGTTCAAATGCTTCAGTTCTCAGAAAATATTTACACACATGGGATAGATATGTAAAATTATAGGCACTCTAACTCCATTTAATTCTTGAAAACTTAAAGCTTTAGAACAAGTTACAGACACATTGATCCATTTACAATTATTTAAACCCTTGTAAACTCATAAAATTTGCTTGGATAGGCTAAATCTCAAAATATATTGCCACCAAACCATCAGAAAATCAAATAAGACGGGTGGAGGATGGACCAAGAGTAGGGAA
Source organism: Pinus albicaulis (assembly GCA_034641835.2). Taxonomy (NCBI): domain Eukaryota; kingdom Viridiplantae; phylum Streptophyta; class Pinopsida; order Pinales; family Pinaceae; genus Pinus; species Pinus albicaulis. The sequence continues at coordinate 1,098,837,295 of CM076581.1, forward strand.
GGGGCTATGGGGAGTGGAAGGAGGGGAGGGCAGGGTGGGGGGTGGAGTACCAAGGGCTGTGGGAAGCAGGAAAGAGGAGACATAAGGTAGGAGTGATGGGAACAGGAGATGTAAGGTGGGACTGCACGTAGGTGGCAGGGTGGGTGGTGAGCCCAAAGTGGGAGGGAGATTCAGGCGACGAGAGGGAAGGCAGTGAGCATAGAGTGGAGGGGAAGTAGGAGGGAGGGGAGGGTGGTGTAGATGTACCAAAGAGTGTGTGTGAAGGAGTGAGAGGACAACGAGCGAGGAGTGGGAGAGGGAATCTGAACATGCAGGAGTGGGGAGGGAGTCAAGGGTGGGGAGATGCGGAGGGGAGAGATGTGGGTGTGGAGTCGAGGAGATGGCTGAAGGGAATGACGGATAGTGCCACAAGGATTGTAAGATAATGTATATGTATAAGCAGAGGCCAATTTTTTTGGGTTGCATATATGTATGAGGGAGGTTGCATATGGAGCTCTGCCCACTGTATGGAGGAGGGGACGAAGTCGACTATGCTATTAACCTACGTGAACGGATGTCGACTATGGATAGCAGTGACAATGATGGTATTGGAGTGTAATACACAACATATTAACTAAAAGGAGTCAATTGTTAAAAATTGTGCAGTCGGAAGTGATGGATTCAATGGAACCAAAACGATATTCCATGGCCAAGACAAAATACTTAATAAATGAAGCAACTGTAATGCCCCTAATTTTTTGCTTTTAAAAAATAGGCACTGAAAGACTACAAGGGTCAAGTGGACCCAAAGAAATAATTATTGTGGATATGTTTTATTAAATTAAATTAATAAAATGAAAAAAGAAAGAAATGGTGCAAAAGAATAGATAAAGATTACAGATCAAAGATCCAAATCCTTGAGGAAGTATGAGGATCATAAGACTTTCCCAGTTCTCCAAAAAGCCTTGGAGGAAATAAATTAAATATAGCAATTTAGATTGGAGAAAAAAATCTAAAATCTACCCCAATAAAGAGGAAATTACTAGGAAGAGGTGGAATAAATCTAGAAAGAGGAAAAGATAGCATTAAAGTACCTTTTTGGAAGAAAAAATGGAAAACCTAGGCACACATGAAAGAAACATCCTGATTTAACTAGACACAGTTAAGGGAAATGGGTCGGAGGGAAAGCAAGCTTAAATAAGATGATTCAAGATAGACAAAGAGTTGTCTATTGCTGGATAATAGGATCTCTACTCGGGGGTGAGCTCTGGATAAAGAGCTCTAAGGTGGGGAGGAACCCAGTTTACCTTAAGTGGTATGCACAATTAATCTGATTTGTTTAAATTATACTTTAGTTATGTTAGGTCTATATGAATTTCTTCATCTGAATATATGCTTATTCTCTGGAATTTAGATTAATTATAAATGTTCTGGAAGTTTGATGAATTAGAAATAAATTTTGGAGGTATGTACATTGAACAAAATTGACTGTAATAAAACAATCTATTATGTGTAGAGGACCAACAATCAGAATGTATAAACACAATATCAGGTTGAAACCTAAGTTTAGGTACCTCACAGGAAGCTTATGTGTCATTAATGAATCTTCTTTAGGGTTATATTATCAAACGATACATTTCATCCTGAAATAAAGCCTAAACAAAAAGAAATATGCATGAATGAAAAATGAAAATGCAGTATAGTTAAGCAAGTTTTGTATTGTAATAAACATGCATGACTGATAAATAGAAGTATAGCATGATTAATAATACTTGATAAACATAAAATACGAAGAAATTTTTTTTGGATAGAACAATACAGATGTATATGTTGAGTATGTATTCTACTTTAGAATTGAAAGTAAAATCATAAATTTGAAACACAAATCCTAACTTGGAATTTCAACAATATCTTCTTAGAAGTGAAAGGTTTGTAAAGTAAATAATTAATTATTTACCAGTGATAAGTCCAATTAGTTACACATTTATAGATTTTCTCAGTTCACTAAAAACTTTACAGTTTAAACAAGAGGTGTTTATAATAAAAGTACACAGAAGGGACTTTTCCCTTTTTAAATAAACACTGTATTGTATCTCGGAAAACATATGCAAAGTGCATAGGAGAAATCCATATTCATCTAACCAAGTTATACACAAATACTCCTTTTATAATGATAATAATAGAAAAAGCGTGGACGTATATCAATTTTTGGTGTCACATTAATTTCCACGTCCAGGAAAGAGATTAGAATTAATTCTTGCTATGGATATAAAAGTGAAATTAATTGTTAGCTAACTTAATGTGACAGAAAATTTGTGTATGCAAATTAACTAGTACTACGTATATGATAGACCAGAATATTGGTCATCCATGAAACATAAATCGACTTAAGCATTCAAATATACGAACAGAGGATAAAGTTTAAATTTCCAACTACTTAGTTGAAACTAAAACGTTCAAATCATTATGACGTGAAAAGATAGACCTTCGATGAAAAATCATTAAATGAGTTTGAAATTGAATGTCGGTAATCCGAAATGGTTAAGTAAGTATGTGGAATTATGCAGTTACTAAGGGTTGGTACTCCATTGCTCAAAACGCCTAGTTGTGATAGCAGGCTATTGAGTTCCATCTTCATTTTCAGGAAACACTATTAGTATAATCATTTTTAGATTGACATATTTAAAACTAACTAACTATCATGATAATTCATTGAGTTAAAATTAAATTGGAAAAACTTCGAAATTCCAGACTCAAACCAGCTAGAAAATATCATAAGAAATGTTCCATAATCGTATACCAACAAAAGAAAGCCCAGAATTCTGGGTACTAGAGAAATGGAATGAACTAAATTCATAATGAGGGCATTGTTCAATAATAATTCGAATTCGGTAGTAAAAGAAAAAATACGCATAGAGGCCGTGTTACTAAAAAAACTCACATCCTTGCCTTAATCAAAGATATTTATTGTGTTGGTAGAAGTCATATGAAGTTCGATTTAAATATAAATATATGCATATAATGTCAAACTAGTAAATGATATAGTTTTAAAGTGGGTTAGGGTCGATATTTCATAACAACTTACCCAACGAAATCACACTATGGTATACACTTGCAAATAGGGTGATTAAGAGTGGAATTGTAACCATAGTGCTATATTTTTACCAAATGGAGAGTGGTGCACCTTACAAACGTGTTATACACCATGTTAGTGGTGGTAAGTGGTTGTGTTAAGCAACAAAAATTAGATATGACGGAAAAAGATCCAAATAAAGGTGGAAAGTTTATATACCGAGTTATGCACCATTGTATCGTATAGTTGGGAAAGTAAAATAATTAAATCAAAGTGGATTTGATTTATTTCAAAAATTTATATGGAAAATTTTCAATTAAAGACAAATATTAAAGTATACTATGGAAAGGATTAAGTAGAGATTATTCCAAAGTGGAGAAGTTAATGTGTAGTAACCATGATAAAAAGAAATATGTTATTATGAAAATTACAAGTAAATGAGTTATAGAGAAACTCCTAATTCTAAACCCTCATTGAGCCTTCACATTGGAAGTGAGAAGTCAACTATTAGAGAAGGAGGGTTGAGAGAAAGTAGTTGGATAAAAGTATAAGTGGATGCAGTTAAGATCATGACAATTAAATTAGTGTAATCACTATATTTAGAAAGAAAAAAAAATTGAAATCGGAAGTGTTACAAATGGTATCAGAGCCCATGTTAAAACACTAGGCAATAATGTGCGCTCACACTAGAGAATTTTTGTTGCTATAATTTTTTATTAAATTTATTTTTCACTACTGTGTAACTTTATGTAAAATGAAATAGTGCAGAAACATACAACTGAAAACTCGAGTGATGGGGATGAGTTGTATGTGGATTTGGGTAGTGAAGAAATATCTAGCATATCCAAATGCTGCTTTGATGGTTTCATTAAATGCAAACGGTATTGATGCAACTAAAACCCATAATGAAAGGCTATCTTTAGCTAGGGAAGATAAAGAAAGTTTCATTAGATAATTTAACTCCTGATATAGTCACGAAGGTGAAGGTCTGGGAAAAAAAGTGAAAGGAAACTGTAAATCACTCAAAATAGTTGGAGGAAGATGGAGCCTCTAGGCAGTAGTCTAGGAGGAACATGGAATTATAGGGTGAATTCTGAAAAAAATTAAGCCTTCCTCCTATGAGAAGAGAGGGAGGATTATACAGAAGTTTGGCTTCTAAAGAAAGCATAAAATTTTAAATGGTAAAGTAAGATATGGAATATGTAAACGAGTGACAGTGGTTCACGTATGCTTCTAACTTGGTAGATTAATTATAAGGAGAGATAAAAAATATGTGTTAAAGATAATATAGAACACCAAGATACCTTTACCTCCATGAGACATTGAAGGAGTTGTATAAAGGGTTCTATTGGTATCTTATATTCATATTAATTTGGTTAATTAAATATAAAGGTAGGTATTATAGAATATAATTGATTGTAATTAAAGTGGATGTGAAGTTTGGGAGGTGTTATTAATAGTTAGTGAAAGAATCCAACTATTAAAATAAAAAATTGCCATGGAGAATAAGTAAGAAATAACTCCTCAACCTTACAATCCAACTTATATGTGTGTTGTGGAGATTTTGTAAAGGAAGGGTTTCATAAATAAAATAACAATTATATAGTCAAGCCAAATATCAGTACAAGCATTAAATAGATAAATGAAAAGAGGTAATTGTATAGCAAGGTATTGTTGGTAAAGAAATACATTGAAGTGTGATGAACAATCATCTACCTTGCCAGCCTGCTATGCTATTTTCTTATTATACCGAAAGAAAAGGAAAAGCTAGGATGATTTTAAAAAACTGCCTACCTACTAGCTACAAGGTGATTGATGAGAGATTATGTCTCATGAATTTCATAAAACAATAATGCTGAAAATTACTAATTGTAGGATAAATTCAACTGTGATTAGCAAGAAAATATAATAATGAAAGACGTGGAGTGGAAGGACCAAAATTTGATAAGAAAACCCCCCTCAAATTGCGAAGGGTAGGAATATTGAACGACTTATCATGAAATAAATACTTTTAAAAATAGGATTTGACCAAGGAAGTTATACATAACTGAAAATGGTAGACATTCTACCAGTAGAAGTATAAATTCTGTTGTAGGACAAAAGAAACAAGAGAAAAAAATTCCAGCAAGCTGGAATTGTGTAATGAAGTGACATATAAGTTTCCCAAGGTTGATGAATGATAAATAAATATAAAGAACGTGAGTTTGAGTTAAACATTTCAATTATCGATTCATATGCGGTGTTAATAGGAATAAACTGGGTAGAACAACAATAAGGACCTACCAAATTGTTTAGAAAGATCCTACAGGGTATCTATGGTGATGGAAAAATAGTAATGTGACAAAGGCTAGAAAGAAAAGGCTAAAAAATGTATGTTGTAAAATTAAGATAGCAAACTGAAAAAGAAAATTATAGAAACTTTATCAATCAAGCAGAGAGAATAAGGATAGTGCTAGATGAAATTCCTCATATTTTCCCCTAAAGGGGAATTTGATTGTTAAATTAAGTTAAAATCATGTGATACATCAGTCTCTAAAGTATACAGGATGAATAAACCAAATTAGTGAGAGTTAAAACTGCAACAATAAAACGTTGTTGACTAGAAACTATGTAAGACCAAGTATATCCATATTGGGAACACTGGTAATGTTGGCCAAAACAAAAGTTGGAACCTTCAAAGTAAGTATATACTACTGAAAAATGAATAAACCAATGTTCAATAATGAATATTCTCAATATAGATGGTCAATAAGCTATCATAAAATAAGAATTAAATACTACTGTATAAGGAACAATATACAAAAATTATGACCTAGAAGTCCTAAGGGATGGGATGGATAAGTCTTTGCTTCTTGAGGTGTGAAGTAAAACAAAATATAAAGCAAAGTTCAGAATTGTCTTACAATTCTGCAAAATCTAGAGTACATAAATGACATAATAGACATAACAAAAAGGAATTTTATAAAAGTCCCAAGGGTTAAGTCATGTAAAGTCAGATGAAAGATGAGTAGTGGACTAAGGAAAGGCTCAATTAAGCATGAACTAATTTCAGTCCTGATATTTCCACCATAGAATCAACCATGGATATAAAAAAATAATAGAAGAGACGGGTAAAAAGTTTTTAATCATAACCTCTAGCCAAATCTCTGTACAGTAACAAGGCAAGAGAAAAGAAGATAAACCGGAAAAGGTCAAAATAGATTGAACAGTTAAAAGACTTAACTAATAACTACTAATGTTTTAAGATTTTAACCCAACCTGAAAAATGGTAAGTGATAATAAGGCTTGGGAAGAAGCATTAGAGGTAATATTAATACTCAGTTATAGCATATGATTTTGCTCAAATGTATCCTACAGGTAGTAAAGAAGTCACAGGTAAAGAACACCTAATGCTAAAGTAGAATTTCTTCAACAATTTGAAAAAAAAAATGTTAAGGAAATTAGGTGTTTGTTTTTCCTTAATGAGTTTGATTTAAACCTCAAAACTGAAAAAGGAAAATAAAAAGTGATTTTAGATCTTTTAAAGAGGAAGGCCCCTAAAGTGTTGAAGAATATTCGAGTAATGAAAGTTCTAACTAGGAATAAGTGAGGCAAGTAGAATGAATTTAACAGTAAAGTAGGGAAATACCTCCAAGTAAAGATGCAATATATTGAAATATTGATAGATATTTCAAATCAGGAGGAACCGATAATTTCAAAAATAGAGGGTACATTAATAATGTGACCCCAGTACAACATAAATTTTAGAAAAATATCATAGATGTTCTTATATAGGACATACTGGTGACTTAAATTAATTTGAATATGTAAAGTAGAACATGTTTGACCTGGTATGAGGGAAGAGTAATGAAAAATCCTATGTGGAAAATATTGCTAAGAGACAATGAAACCTAAGTATCAGACACAATCTGGATCACATTCCTATCTTAGAATGGAAATAGGAAATTGGTTGAATACAAAAATTGAAATTGGTTGGCTTAGCAATGGGTTGAATTAGAATTTGACATTAATAAAAAGTAATCAATGTGTCCAATACTAAAAATGTAAACGGATATGAAGTTTTGATATGTAAGGTAATAATTGGTACACTTGATGAGCTAAAGTCCAAGTGGAAATTGGAAATTGTGTTATAGACGAACCAATATTAAGTTGAAATTGAGCATGGTTATCACCATCTAAATCAATTGATAAAACTAATCAAGTATTAAGTACATGAAGTGCATGTATGAATTGGAAAAAGGGGATAGAACCTTAAGCAGAACCTCTGCATATGACAAAGTTGGTTTTTTAAATTCATGAACTTCTAATGAAAAGGTATGTGCTTTTTGAAGCAAAGTATAACAAGAATTGTACAACTTCGACAAAAGGAGTTAAGGTGAGAAGACGTGCAGAGAAATCACCAAGAAATTCAAACGAAACCATGTGTGTGGGAGGAGGAAGTCTCACCAAAAATACATGAAATGATAAGTAGTTGTGCTAAAATTGCACTATATTATTGTAAATTCTGAAGGGTTTTTGCTAATAAGTGACTTTATTGGAAAATACAAAAATTCAGAATATTATCATGATTTATTTGTTATCAATATATATATGATACTACTCATATGAATTTATATGAACTGTGGACAGGTGGAAACATGAATAAAAGGTTGTTCTAGATATACTTCTTATACTAAAGTAGGAAGTAATCAATCTCCAGAGTATAGAAGTATGCAGAATAAAGGTAGAAGAATGTAATTGTACTCTAAAGAAACTACTGGGAACTAGAGGAAAATATGAAGGAGGAATCTTCATTCCGAGTTGAGAAATCAACATCGTAAGTGGTAACACCAAGGATGATGTTCACTTTTAGATGGGGAATATGTAATGCCGCTAATTTTTTTTCTTTTAAAAAATAGGCAGTCAAAGACTATAAGGGTCAAGTGGACCCAAGGAAATAATTATTGTGGATATATTTTATTGAATTAAATTAATAAAATGAAAAAAGAAAGAAATGGTGTAAAGACTAGATAAAGATTAGAAATCAGAGATACAAATACTTGAGGAAGGATAAGGATCATAATACTTTCTGAGCTCTCCAAAAATCCTTGGAGGAAATAAATTAAATATAGCAATTTAGATTGGAGGTAAAAAACTAAAAATCTACCCGAGTAAAGAGAAAATTACTGGGAAGAGGTGGAATAAAGTTAGAAAGAGGAAAAACTAGCTTTAAAGTACCTTTGTGGAAGAAAAAAAGGGAAAGCATAGGCACACAGGAAAGTAGCATCTTGATTTAACTAGACACCATTAAGGGAAACAGGCTGGGGGGAAAGCAAGCTTAAATAAGCTGATTTAGGATAGACAAAGGGTTGTCTATTGTTGGAAAAAAGGATCTCTGCTCGGGGGTGAGCTATGTCGAAAGAGCTCTAAGGTTGGGAGGAACCTAGTCTACCTTAAGTGGTATTCATAGTTAATTTGATTTGTTTAAATTATACGTTAGTTATGTTAGTTCTATATGAATTTCTGCATCAGAATATATTCTTATGCTGTGGAAGTTAGCTGAATTAGAAATAAATTATGGAGGCTAGTACATTGAACATAATTGACTATAATAAAACAGTCTATTCTATGTTTTTGTATAGACATGATTCTATAGAGGACCAGCTCTCATAATGTCTAAATCCAATATCAGGTTTAGATCTGAGGTTAGGTACCTCATAGGAAATTTATGTGTCATTAATGAATCTGCTTTAGGGTTATATTATCAAACTGTACATTTCATTCTAAAATAAAGCCTAAACATAAAGAAATATGCATGACTGATAAATGAAAATGCAATATAGTTAAGCAAGTTCTATATTGTAGTAAAAATGCATGACTGATAAATAGAAGTATAGCATGATTAATAATACTTGATAAAGATAAAATACGAAGTAGGAATTTTTGGATAAAACAATACATATGTATATGTTGATTATGTATTCTAATTTAGAATTGAAAGTAAAATCATAAATTTGAAACACAAATCCTAACCTAGAATCTCAATAATATATTCTTAGAAATGAAAGGTTTGTAAAGTAAATAATTAATTATTTACTAGTGATAAGTCCAATTAGTTACACATTGATAGATGTTCTCAGTTCACTAAAAACTTTACAGTTTAAACAATAGGTGTTTATAATAAAAGTACAGAGAAGGGACTCTGACCTTTTTAAATAAACACTATATTGTATCTAGGCAAACATATGTAGAGTGCATAGGAGAAAGCCATAGGCATATGAACAACCTATACACAAATTGTCCTCATATTATGAAAATAATAGAAAAAGCGTGGACGTATATCAATTTCCGAAGGTAGAAGACTTATAGTCATACCTAAAAAATATGAAACCGAAGGTTAGAAATGAAAAATTAAGATTGAAACAATTGCTAGATAAAAGAGAAATGAAATATCAGTGTGAAAGCTAGAAACTTAACACCTTAGTAAGTTTCAGTCTCACTCTAATTTCTGCGTCTAGGAAAGACATTAGAATTAATTCTCGCACTGGATATAAAAGTGAAATTAATTGTTACCTAACTTAATGTGATAGAAAATTTGTGCATGGAAACTAACCAGCACTACATATATGATAGACTAGAAGATTGATCATCCATGAAACATAAATCGACTTAAGTATTAAAATATATGAATAGAGGATAAAGTTTAAATTTCCAACTACTCAGTTGAAACTAGAACACTGAAATCATTATGAGGTGAAAAGAGAGACCTTCGACGAGAAATCATTAAATGAGTTCGAAATTGAATTTCGATAAAGTGAAATGGTTAGGTAAGTACGCGGAATTATGCATATACTAAGGGTTAGTACTCCATTTCTTGAAACGCCCAGTTGTGACAAGAAGATATTGAGTTCCATCTGTGTTTTCAAGAAACACTATTAGTATAGTAATTTACAAAATGACATATTTAAAACTAATTAAATATCACGATAATGCACTGAGTTAAAATTAAATTGAAAAAAATTTGAAATTCCAGACTCAAACCAGCTAGAAAATCTCCTAAGACAAGTTCCATAATCGTATATCGACATAAGAGAGCCCAACCTTCTGGGTACTAGAGAAATGGAATGAACTAAAGTCATAATGAGGGTGCAGTTAAATAATAATTTTGACTTCGGTAGTAAAAGAAAAAAGACACATACAGGCAGTGTTACTAAACAACCTCACTTTCTTGCCTTAATTCGGTTGGAGCATTTAACCTCTATTCGTTCCATAAAAATTCAAATCTGAAGTAAATTGTATATAAAAATGGATTTTAGCATTTACTTACTATATTGTCATTCCAGGAACAAAACGAGTATAACTCGTGCCTTCTAGCGATGGACGAAGAGGAAATTTGGATTAAATCAATGAACGCTTCACAAGTGGATTTCGAATTAAATAATAAGATGCAAATTCAAAAATTCTAAGAAAGTGAATAGCCTCATATAAAATCGAAAACAAAATAGAACTGGAATATTTCAATAAATTATTTCGGTGTGTAATAATAAAGAATTGTTGTAGCAATTAAAACCTAGTGTGAAAAAAAAACAAGTATACAAATTAAGCCATACGAGTAGAAAACTGGGTAATTACCACAGGGGGAATAATGCATTACCTATAATCCATGTGGGAGTGTTTGCAGTGTGCAAGATTCCATCAATGTCCTCAGCCTCGTAGGGTTATGAAACTCCTTACATCGAAAAAGGTGAGTCCGGGAGATAGTGGCTAGAGCTTGGTTGTGAACCGAATGAGAAATCTGAAACAAAGAAATGAAATTTCTTATACAGGTGGAAACCAAAACCTGATTGTTAATCAAAACCACCCACGTGCCAAAGGATCATGAAGTATCCCTCGAATCATTGTATCGAAAACTGGAGGAAAAATCCATGTGAAGAAGTACGTAAGAATTAATGACAAAGAATCTAGAGGAGTTCACTAATTGGGGTTTGGTGCACCACCAAAAGGAAATAGCCATTCACATTTATGTATGATAGCTATGAAATCCTCGAATAGATAAACCAAAAATTCAATTTGGATAAGAAACTTTAATAACCCTAGGTGTCTAGTACATGTACATTTAAAATGTAGAGTCCAAGAGCATATCAAAAGTGATGGTGAGTTATGATTAGTGATCAAAGATACTTATTGTGTTGGTAGGAGTCATATGAAGTTCGATTTAAATATCAATATATACTTATAATGTCAAACTGGTAAATGATATAGTTTTAAAGTGGGGTAGGGTCGAGAATTCATAACAACATACCCAATGAAATCACACTATGGTGTAGACTTGGAAATAAAGTGATTAAGAGTGGCATTGTAACCATAATTCTAGGTAGTTACAAAATGAAGAGTGGTGCACCTTAAAAACTTATTATACACCATGTTAGTAGTGGTAAGTGGTTGTGTTAAGCAACAAAAATTAGATATGAGGGAAAAGGATCCAAATAAAGGTGGAAAGTTTATATACCGAGTTATCTGTCATTGTATATTATAGTTGGGAAAGTAAAATAATTAAATCAAAATGGATTTGATTTAATTCAAACATTTATATGGAAATTTTTCAATTAAAGACAAATATTAAAGTATATTATGAAAAGGATTAAGTAGAGATTATTCCAGAGTGGAGAAATTAATGTAATGCCTCTTGTTTATCAATTTTTTTTTCTTTATACCTATATATTGTGTCTTGTTGCAGTTAGACGAGACTTGATTAGCACCTAATTTATAATTCCTCATACCACAATATTAATGTTTCTTTTCATTCAACTAATTTCTAGTTATATCGTAAGGCCCTTTTAATATTTCCACTTAATATACATAAGGTATTTTGTTTATATTTATATTTAATAATTATTGGTTCTAACTTCCATAAGGCCCTTTTTATGTTATCATTTAATATACATATATTTATACCTAGATGTTGAATGAAGTTCCTTTACATGTACGTTTAAGATTTTCTAACTACTTCATAGGACTTTTCATACAACCATTCTCTTTCCCCAAGACGTTTTAACCTTGATAGTTCATATATGTTGGACTTAATTAATTTGGTTCACGAATTCGAGTTCTGTGGTTTTTGTACAATGTTGATGTCAACTGGAAATCATAAATGATTATTTTCCTTGATTTTCCATGATAGTTCGGTTGGTAAAGATACGATTCCCAAATCGTTCCTTGAGCCACATAAACAACCATACTTTATTACTCCATGCTATGGATCTGACCATAGTTTTTACTCCCTCACCAGAAATTTGTACATTTGCGTTTAATAGCCATAGATATTTGTCAAATCTCCAGAACATATCCTTGATCTGAGGGAGAGCCGGTGGATGGCTGCCAAGTGTAAGTTTGTAACGAGTTACCGTTATTCATTTCTGGTTCTATTAAAATCATGTGTTTCCATATTTATCACTTCTCGGTTCGTTTTACAGGAACGAAACTTTTTCTCTGTATTTTTCTCCCATAGATGAAAGAGGGATTTCTTCAGTGCACCGATTCCCGCTTCATGCACCAGTCTCCTAAGTCACAGGTAAGTGTACATCACTGTTCTATCACTCCATAAGAATCATTTTACTATTTATATTTGCAATCGATTTCCTATCAATAGTATGGTCTAGTGAAATCCTCAGTTTTCTCTTATTAAACCGGAATCTTGTTTACTAACTAACAATAATGCTGGTGAATAAATTCTCAGTTTGATTATTTTCATTTATTTCATTTGAATAAGTCTACTTTAATTCTATCTATTGGTTTATTTCATCGTTTATATTATTTGTTCGATACTGTTCGAACTTGAATAGCAATGGTAAACTCACCTTTGTTGTGATTACTTCTACCATTTCGATTTATATAGTCTATGAGGCTTAGGGTTAACATGCGAATGATGCTTCAGTAATGACATTTTCTGTTGTATTAGATAAATTTCACCATTTTACCTTTGATATTCTACATGGCTTACCTTTCAATATTTTTTTTTGTCTTTTCTACGAGACTAGCTTTCACCATTTCCATAGCGGCATGAGGTCAATTGAGTTTGGGAGAGCCTAGAGCTCTTCTTTTTGTGATTTATCTTCCGGCCCCGTAAGAACTCTTATGAAATTACTATATAACCCATCAAGTTAGGCTCACTCATTTCTCCTGAGCTATGCATTTTGTTAATAATTTTCACCGAATCGACCCAGTGAAGATATTCGTCAAGATTCCTCAGGTAAAGGCAAGGATTAATGTTCTCTTTGTATTTCACTTTCTTCATTCATTTCTCTGGTCATTAATCTCCTGTATTAATAATTTTTGCAATGGTCCTTTTTTTTTCATTCTGGCTTATCAGCTGAATACATGCTTTGCCGTGTTTTTGTGAGGTAATTAAATCTTACTTTCGATTTCAAGATTCGTTTATACTCTTCAAAGCTCATAATTCTGGGTTTCTAATATATAGTTTTACTGATTTTAGGTAATATCTCTCTTGGCACTATTAATTCCAGTTACGATTTAATGTACGACATCAAAATATAACTTATGGTTTACTCATATGTATGTATGTACAGGTTGGTAAACACATTGCCTCTACTACCTTCAGTGTTCGCTGAAATTGTTCTATATAATTTTTCAAGATTAATAGATGCCTTAGGGATTTTTCCATATTTATTTTATTTTCCCATTTTATATTGTAATAATTGAAACATAAATTCTTTCTCGAAGTTTCTCAAAAATAGGACTCTGAAATAAAATCGATTAACTTAAGTTTTTCATAGTTGTCAAAACTTATTCACAGTATATTTAATATTTCGGCTGGTTTCCTATGCTGTCACATAGTATATTATATTATTTCTTTTTTATATTTCAGTTCAAATCACATAATTATATACATGATTCTTTATTTTATTCTGGTAGCTAATTTAGAACTTTTATCTCCTTTTCTTATTTCTGTGTATGAAATTTATATATTCGCCTCTATGATACAATTACAAAAATTCTCACTTTCTTGCATATAATACCCAGTTGGGGTTTATATTAAAATTTATGTGTTAATATACAGTGTTGTAACAGAACCCCTTTGTGTATTGTTGGAAAAATTAGCTTGAGCTTAAATTGAAATTACATGCCAATTATTTAAATTTTCCTCGTGTTCATTTCATTCAGAAGCAAGATACAAAACTTTTTCCACACAAATAAAACTGTAATTTTTCTCAATAAGCATCAACTGAATTTTTTGTATAATAATTTTTTTATTATTTTCCAATAATTAATACAATCAATTTGCTAATTCTGTTTCATTTTTATTGTTGTATAGAAATCTAGTACTTAGGAATAGATTTTATAATAGTACTGTAATTCAAAATAGAGTACAATTACAAGAAATATGTTGTAATCATATGGAACATTTATCTATTTGTAATACTTATGCTTTCTACTCAACATATGTGCTTAATTTCTGTATTTTAAATATTTATTTTATGTTTCCTATCTTACTTCACAGATTATTTTCTACTGTATTAAGGTTGCTTAATTTAAAGTCAAATTTCTTGACACTGGATTTCCTATGATCATTATCATATGACAATAATAAGTAGCAAAGGTCACCATTCTTTTGCAGTTAAAATTTTATATTCTAGAGGTTAATGTATTTTTCTCATATATATATAGATATATATATAACACAGAATTAATATTATGCTATATCACGACATAATAGTAATATAATTTTCTGAGAGATACTGATCTCCAGATTTAAACCATTGATTAGTTTAGACATTCTGGTAGATGGATCTCATCAGACCTACACCCATACTACCATATAGATCTGAGGTGTATCTGCCTCATTTAAGTCTATTAAATGTATGGGTATCACTAATTTTTCAGCATACAATAATTTAAGCTACTCATTAAAACAACATTGTAAGTTAACCGTCAGCACTTCCATGTAATAATAATTTAGTTTAGTTATGGGTGCATACCAATTCAGATGACTATTCCTCCCAACCGTACAGTCCTATCTCCTTAAGTCACCCCTGAGCTGAGATCCCTTTATTTCAGTAACAGACAACCCTCTGTCCGTCCTGGAACAACTTACTTGAGCAGTGCTTTCCCCAAGCCTGTTTTTAATTTCTACGTCCAGAAATTCCAGGATGCTTTATTCCTTTTTTTTCCTAGGATTCCTTCAATGAGGTACTTTAAAGCTGTTTTTCTGCTTTTACATCTTTTCTTCCTCTTCCCAATTACTTTCCTCTTCATTGGGGAAATCATATTTTTCTCTCCCAATCTAATTTAGTAATATTCCTTTCAAGGTTTTTCTGAAAGGTTTTGGGAAAGTCTAACCTTATCCATATCCTCATGTATCAAGGTTTAGGATCTCCATATCAATCTAGTCATGTAGCACACGGAATTATTCCATTTATATTTATTGATAATTATTTAAATAAATCCACACATTGCTTCTCCATTGGGTCCAATTTCCCTTTGGATTTTGTTCAAATTTCAAACTAAAAAGCATATAAATTTGGGGTGTTACAAATTCCCCCTCTAAAGACAAACACCGTCCTTGGTGTTGAAAAAATAACTTTAACAGTTCACTACGAAAACAATGATGGATACTTTTCCATCATTTCACTTTCTCTTTCCCAAGTAGCTTCTTCAGAGGTAAAGTGCTTCCATTGCACTTTTACTTTAGCTACTATCTGATTCCTTAGTTCAATTTCTTCCCGCTCCAAGATTTGAAGTGGATCGGGAAGGAATTTCGCTTCTGGTTCCACTTGAATCACATTCCAATCAATAACGTGAGAAGAATCATGTACATACTTTTTCAATAAAGAAACATGAAACACATCATGAACTTTAACATGAATGGGTAAGGCCAGTTTGTAAGTCACTGGTCCCACTCTTTCCAGTATTTCAAATGGTCCACAGGGCTTAATTCATAGATATACATGATCACCCACACTGAAATCTCGGTGTACTGTCTTCTTGTCTACATAGCTTTTCTGCTGATCCTGAGTTGTCTTATTATTATTCTAAATTTGTTTGACAACTCTTTCCATTTCTTACAAAGTGTCTAGTCCAAGCATTAATTTATCTTCAAGTCAGCTCCAACTTAAAGGACTATGACACTTCCTTCCATAAAGTGATTCAAATGGACTCATTTTTATAGAAGTTTGATAGCTATTATTATAGGAAAATTCTACTAAATGTATATAGTCTTCCCATTTATTTGGCCTATCCATCACACACATCCTCAGTATATCTTCTAGAATTTGATTTGTTCTCTTGGTTTGACCATCCGTTTGAGGGTGATAGGCAGTACTAAATTTTAATTTAGTACCCATGCCCGCAAACAAACTTTTCCAAAAGTATGCGTGAACTTGGCGTCTCTATCAGAAATAATCATTTTAGGGACCCCATGCAGCCTTACGATCTCTTTCATGAACACATTTCTACTTGGGCTGTTCCAAAGGTAAATTTAATAGGTATGAAATGTGCAACCTTCGTCAAAGTGTCTACCACTACCATCACTGATTCATGCTGATGTTTGGTTCTTGGTAACCCAGTTATAAAGTCCATAGAAACAGTTTCCCATTTCCATTCAGAAATTGGTAAAAGATTTAGCAGTCCAGCTGAATGCTGATGTTCAAATTTTACCAGTTGACATTCCATGCATATGGCTAGGTAGCTTGCTACATCTCTTTTCATTCCTAGCCAAAACAACTTCTTTTTCAAAGTTGTGAGTAGTTTTTGATATCCAGGATGTCCAGAATAAGGTTGTTTATGATATTCATCTAGAATTTCCTTTTTCAAAGAGTCTACATTGGGGATGTACAATCTTTCTCTATAACAAATCAGTCCCTTCTGATCTTCTGTATACCATTTCATTTCCTGTTTGAGCATTTGAATTTTCAGTTTTTCATAGCTTGGATCTTGATCTGCTACCTTTTTAACTAATGCTTCTAATTATAGATTTGAGGCTTCTGCGATGAGCATTTTGCGTAGATAAGTTTTCCGGTTTAATCGCATCCATTCTTGTTGATTTCGACGTTTCAAACCCAGCCAACGAGGTTCATAATCAAGAAAATATCCAGAGGTAAGAACTGATCTCACATTTGAGGTATACATAGTGATGGAAGATGAGTGTGGAAACAAGGGAGGTCGACATGAATTGATAGAATGAGACAGGATGACCGCTGTTTTGATGAGTTGGGTTTCGGTCATACCAAACCGCATGCTACGTTGTCCCATGTAAATACAGTCGATGCAATCAAATTAACTCTGGTAGAACCGAAGATGCACACTCTAGACCCTGCTGTGTCTTTTGTCTCCGATTCAGGTAATACATTTCCTTATAATGATATAACAGTGAACAGGGATAGTTCTTTTATTACGTTGAATTCATTACCTCAACCCAAGAGTGACAATGAAATAGAGTTATCACACTTTAACCCGACTTCCCCGCCCATCTACAATAAAGTTATAAATTTGTCCAACATGCCTATTGACCAACCCACTCTCAATCTTCTTGAAAAAGGACTTAATTTTTCCATTTCACCTTGCAACATTCCCAAGAATGATATTCTTTGCAGCATTGAACATGGAATAAAGGATCTCCCAGATAACTTAAAAGACATCATAAGACAAGACTGCTCCATCATAATGAGAAAAGCCAAACCTCCCAGAAGCAATATTTCCAAATAAGAATTTATAGCCCTCAAAACTTTATATAAAAATCCTAACATTGTAGTCTTGAAAGTAGACAAAGGTGGAGCTACTGTCATCATGAGCTCGATAGATTATGACAATAAGATGCTAGACCACCTCAATAACTCTGGTTGTTACATTAAATTAAAAAAAACCCTATAAAAAGAATCTCCAAAAATGTTCAAAACCTTCTTAAAGCTTGCAACATACCTAACATCAAAAACCTCATAGAAAATAACCCCCTCACCCCCTGCATCTATGGAGCCCCCAAGATACATAAGGATGGTATCCCCTTAAGACCCATTGTCAACACCATTGGGGGTCCTACTTACCATCTTGCCAGACACCTCGCCAAAAAACTCAAACCCCTAGTTGGTAACATCGATTCCTTTGTCAAAGATTCTTCTCATTTCATCAATAATATCAAACAACTACACCTAGATAAAGATGACATCCTTGTGAGCTTTGATGTGAAATCTCTTTACACCAACATTCCCATTGATGAAGCCATGAAAGTGGTTCACAAGATCGTTGATCAGCAAACATCAAGCTTAATTGAAACTTGTCTCAAATCAACCTTTTTTAGTTTCAAAGGTGAAATTTATGAAAAAACTTGTGGTGTTGCTATGGGTTCCCCTTTATCACCTATCATTGCCAATCTCTTCATGGAAGACTTTGAAGACAAAGCTATTAAATCAGCTCCTCTTAAACCAAAACTTTGGAAAAGATACGTGGATGATACCTTCATCATTTGGCCACATGGTAAAGAAAATTTGTACATTTTCTTAAAACACTTAAATAACATCTCTGACTCTATCAAGTTTACCATGGATATAGAAGAAAATAAGAGTATTCCTTTTCTTGACATTCT
The DNA here is from genome assembly GCA_034641835.2 of Pinus albicaulis. NCBI lineage: Eukaryota > Viridiplantae > Streptophyta > Pinopsida > Pinales > Pinaceae > Pinus > Pinus albicaulis. The sequence goes on from CM076581.1 coordinate 1,098,855,921, forward strand.
CATCACCAGAAACCAGGATGGCTCTATTTCACACCAAGTCTATCGAAAGAAAACCCACACTGAACAATACCTGCATGCCAACTCCCATCATCATCCTATTCAGAAACTTGGGGTTCTCAACACATTGGCAACCAGAGCTGTGCGCATATCAGATCAAGATCACTTTGAACAAGAGAAAAACCATCTCATGAGAGTTTTTGAGAACAATGGGTATAAGAGAAACCAAATAATCAAAGCCTTCAATAATGCTGAAAAATATCCTAAAAATAAGTAAAAAATGGATGATACATTGGGCAAGGTTCACTTACCCCACATAGCAGGCATCACAGACAAAATATCTCATATTCTAAGAAGAAACAACATCAGAACTTATTTTAAACCATTAAACACCATCAACAATTATCTCAAATCAGTCAAAGATCCGATTGATCCTAGATGCTACAAAGGAGATTACTTAATCCCGTGTTCATGTGGCAAACCATACATTGGAGAGACTGGGCGATCGATCTTATCCAGAATTCAAGAACACGCTACGGACATCAAACATAACCGCCTCAAAACATCATCTTTAGCTGAACATTTCGATAAAACCAATCATCACATCTATATTGAAAATTCCCAGGTTTTGGCTAAAATTGATCACTATTTCCACAGAAAATTTAGAGAAGCCATTGAAATTAGGAAGCACCCTGATAACCTCAACCGTGATGATGGATGGAAAATTAGTGATAATTGGATTCCAACCTTAATAAAAATTCTCTCCAATACCTAATTCCATCCCTTCCCTGTCTTTCATCTCTCTCCCTATCCCTGTTTTCCGTCCCACTCGCCCACCCCTCTGCCCCCCTCCCTCTTTTTTGTCTTTTAGTTCCCCCGCTGGTTCTCATCATTTTCTAATATCACTCCCTCCCCTGTGTTTGGAACCCCGTTATCTCTTGCTTCTCACATTCACCTTAATTGGATTTTACCTTCGCCCTCCCAATTCTTTATTTTTCTCTTAACCTAAGCCTAAATAACAATGTTAGGAGTTTAATTAATATATTAATACTCATATAGCAATTTATAATTACATAAATATAATTCAAATTAAAATACACAATAATCTCTACAATTTTTATAACTAATACTTTTAATAATCATATATGCCTTAGTTAACATCCTAATAATGATTTATATGTAATTATTATTAAAAATTAAATTAAAAAATAAATAAATAATTAAATAAATAAATAAATATTTAATTTGAATTGAAATTATATTATCAACTTTTTACATTATATATATATATATATATATATATATAATAAAATAAAATAAATAAATTAAAAATAAAATTAAATAAAATAAATAAATAAAATTAAATAAATAAATAAATAAATAAAACTAAATAAAATAATAAATTGGTAAAAATTAAATAACAATTCATGTCGGCCTCCCTTGTTTCCACACTCATCTTCCATCACTATGTATACCTCAAATGTGACATCGGTTCTTACCTACGGATCTTTTCCTGATGATGAACCTCGTTGGCTGGGTTCGAAACGTCGAAATCAACAAGAATGGATGCGATTAATCCTTCTAAGTCAAAGTTGACATTACTCCTAATGTTGCTTATGGTTTGACAAGAATTTCTGCTTAGGGCATTAACAATTTTGTTTTCTTTTCCTTTGAAATGTCTTATTTCCATATCAAATTCATTCAAAAATGACAGCCATCTGGCTTGTCTAGCATTCAAACCTATTTGAGTGAAGAGATACTTTAGGCTGATGTGATCTATGATCAAAATAAATTTCTTCCCTAGAAGATAATGTTGCCACATCTTGAGTGCATGAATTACAATAGCTAACTCTAGATCATAGACAGTGTGATTATGTTCATGTTTCTTAATTTTTCTAGATTCATAAGCAATAATAGAATTTTCTTGCAATAATACTCCCCCTAATCCCTCTCCACACGCATTAGTACTTACTAAAAAATCCTTATTAGGATCTGCAATCTTCAGAATAGGTGTTGTAGTAAGTTTTAATTTTATTTGTTCAAAGCTATTCTGGTATTTTTCTGTCCATTCAAATTTTGTACTTTTCCTTTGCAATGAAGCTATGGGATAAGCTAAAGCAAAAAATATTTCTACAAACCTTCTGTAGTACCCTGCAATCCCCATAAATGATCTTATCGATGATACATCAATAGGTACAGGCTATCTTCTAATGGACTTTATCTTCTCAGGGTTGACGGCTAATCCTTGTTATGAAATTATATGCCGCAAATATTGGATTTTATCCTTATATAATTCACATTTACTAAACTTGGCATACAACTGATTCTCCTTAAGAGTTTGTAATACAATTCTAAGATGTTCTTTATGCTTTGACTCACCTTTTGAATAGATTAAAATGTCGTTAATAAATACTAGTTCAAATTTGTCTAAGTATTTATTCAAGACACTATTCATTAAGCATATAAAAGTGGTAGGTGCATTTGTCAACCCGAATGGTAGGACTACAAATTCATAGTGTCCATACTGGGTTCGAAATGTTTTTTTGCTGATATATTCCTCTTTAATTCTCAGCTGGTGATAACCCATCCTTAAATCAATCTTGGAAAACACAAAGGCTCCCCTAACTTGATCAAAGAGGTCATCTATTCGGGGTAATGGATACGTGTTCTTGATAGTTAACTTATTTAGTTGATGATAGTCAATGCACATTCAGAAAGTACCATCCTTCTTTTTCACAAATAGCACCAGTGCTCCCCAAGGAGACACACTCAGTCCGATGTATCCTTTCTTTAGTAATTCTTGTAATTTCATTTTTAACTCCATTAACTTAGGGGGGCTCATTCAGTAAGGGGCCATAGAAACTCGAGTTTCCCTAGGCAGTAAATCAATTGTAAAATCAATTTCTCTCTAGGGGGCGAGATGAGGAATCTCATCCAGAAATACTTCTTTAAATTCTCTGATTACTGGTAAAGTGTCTAACAAGTTTTTATTTGGTTTTTGTTCTAATTATTCAACATGTACAACATATAATTGATAACCCTTTCTAGAAGTTATTTTTAATTGAAGGGTTAAGATTTTCCTCACAGAGATGGGTTTCGGTTTACCTTTTAGTATGAATGGTTTGCCCTCTATATCAATGAAATGTAATGTTTTGTCCCAACAATTCATCACATCCTTTTTCTTTTCTAACCAGTTCATTCCTGTCAGTATATCATAGGAACCTAATGGAAAAATGTTTATATTCACTTCTGTCTGATAATCATTGAGCTTCATGGTCATTTGAGGTAACTTATGAGTTATCTTGCATTTTGTACCAGTGGCTAGCTGGACCAATCGAGACTGCTGAAACTTTTATGTTTTGAGTTTACATTTTTCTACTACCTGCAGACTAATATAACTCAAGGATGCACCCGGATCTATTAAAACTATAACATATTGGTCACTGATCATACCTTCCATCTTGACCATCGTAGATTGATGTTCAACTTGCCGATTTTCTAAGGCTACACTGATGGTGGGAATGTTCCTTACTATGTCATTTACTGTAGTGGCTTCTCGTAATACTTGCACTGTCTAAATATTTCTATGTGGATAGTCCCTCAATAAATGAGGCTCTCCACAACCCCAACACTTCAAGGGCTCCCGCATTTTAACAGTTCCTTCCTTATTATTATTCCCATCTACTAGTTTTGAACCAGTTTGAGATTGAGGAGTTTGATTTTCACTGATTATGCTAAATTTCTTTCGCTGATGGTTACTACCAAAATTCTTCAAATAAGCTAGTTTTTGTTTCTTTCCTCTGAATTCACCTTTATTTGACCAGCTTTTTCGTTGCTCAATTTTACCCCTAAACTACTGGTAGCATAATCTGGCTTTCCTCACAACTTCATCCATTATTTTTGGATTATAGAACTCTATTTTCTCCTTGTACGCCATAGGAAAATAGTTCAGAAATCTCTGTACCTTTTCCTTTTTCTCTCTGATATAAGGAACATATCATAGCAGATTTGTGAACTTGATGACAAACTCATCTATGGTGAGCTCGCCCAATCTGATTTCATGAAACTCTTTTGGCTTGTGATCATAGTAGCATTCGTTCAAATATTCATTTTTGTACTTGAATTGAAAATCTTCCCAAGTCACTATTTTTTCATCAATGGCGTAAACCATTTTTGTTTCCTCCCACCACAAGGTAGCCTTACCTTGCAACTGGTAAATAAATAATCTGGCTCTTAAATTACTTTCATATTCATAGACCTGAAAGTACTTTATCATATTCAGTAGCCATTCCTCAACATCTTCCTCATTTTCTCCATCATAGGAGGGAGGTTTTATTTTCCGTAATTCACCCTGTAATTCCTACTTTTTTCTAGATTGTTGTTTAGTGGTGTCATCTTCCTGAGACTCCTCTGAGTAATAGACTCTTCCTTTTCTCTTTCTTCCAGAACTTTCGCCTTCCTGGTTGTTCTATGAAGTCAGTTCTCTGATTATTATTTCTTGCTCCTCACTAGCTAAAGATAGTTTGTCGTTATGGCTCTTAAACTGTGCCATTTCTCGTTGCATTCTATGCAACATAGCCATCCATGGAGCATTTGGATCTGGCTTGTTTTCTCCACCACCCAGATCTACATGTAGCTCATCCCATCCAGTTATGGTTCGCACCTGTACCTTTCAACATTTTTCATGATTCAGATAACAACATTTAGTACAACTAAAAATTCATAATATTTTATAGCATCTTATCATTTTTGCGTGACCACATAAATTGCCTAGTATTTTTCCAAAAGCTTTGATACCATTTGTAATGCCTCTCGTTTATCAATTTATTTTTTTTAATACCTATACATTGTGTCTTGTTTCCGTCATACAAGACTTGATTAACATCTAATTTATAATTCCTCATACCACAATATTAATATTTCTTTTCATTCAACTAATTTATAGTTATATCGTAAGGCCCTTTTCATATTTCCACTTAATATACATAAGGTATTTTTTTTATATTTCTATTTAACAATTATTGGTTCTAACTTCCATAAGGCCCTTTTTATGTTATCATTTAATATACATATACTTATACATAGATGTTGAATGAAGTTCCTTTACATGTATGTTTAATATTTTCTAACTATTTCATAGGCCTTTTCGTACAATCATTCTCTTTCCCCAAGACTTTTTAACCTTCATAGTTCATATATGTTGGACTTAATTAATTTGGTTCATGATTTGGTTTTAAGTTATACTCATTTATTTAATCCATGTCTACCCCAAAATATAACTCTAAAGTGACACATAGTTATGACTTTCTACGAGGGTTCCAAATTATACGCATGATTCAAATTACAATTACCCTAAAGGTCTACATGTAACTTCACCTAATCTATCAATATGACTTAATTCGAGTTCTATGGTTTTTGTATAATGTTGATGTCAACTGACAATCATAAATGAGATTTTTCCTCAATTTTCCACGATAGTTCAGTTGGTAAGGATATGATTCCCAAATCGTTCCTCGAGCCACCTAAAAAACCATATTTTATTACTCAATGCTATGGATCAAACCATTGTTTTTACTCCCTCACGATAAATTTATACATTTGCATTTAATAGCCATAGATATTTGTCAAATATCCAGAATGTATCTTCGATCTGAGGGAGATCAGGTGGATGGCTGCGAAGTGTATGGTTGTAACGAGTTAGGGTTATTCATTTCTGGTTCTATTAAAATCATGTGTTTCCATATTTATCATTTCTCAGTTCATTTTACAACAAGGGAATTTTGTCTCTATATTTCTCTCCTGTAGATGAAAGAGGGATTTCTTCAGGGCGTCAATTCCCACTTCATGCACTAGCCTACTAAGTCAGAGGTAAGCATACATCACTATTCTATCGCTCCATAAGAATCATTTTACCATTTATATTTCCAATCGATTTCCTGTCAATCATATGGTCTAGTGAAATCCTCCACTTTCTCTTATTAAACTGATATTTTGTTTACTAACTAACAATAATGCTGGCAAATAAATTCCTGGTTCGATTATTTTCATTTATTTAAGTTCAATAAGTCTACTTGCATTCTGTATCTCGGTTTATCTCATCGTTTATATGATTTGTTTGATACTGTTTGAACCTGAATAACAATGGTAAACTCACCTTTCTTGTGATTACTTCTACCATTTCGATTTATATAGTCTGTTAGGCTTAGAATTAATATGAGAATGATGCTTCAGTAATTACGTTTTCTGTTGTATTAGAGAACTCTCTCCATTTTACCTTTGATATTCCACATCGCTTACCTTTCAATTTTAATTTTTTAATTTTTTTTATTTTTTACGAGACTGGCTTTCACCATTTCCATAGTTTCATGAGGTCGATGGAGTTTGGGAGAGCCCACAGCTCTTCATCTCGTGATTTCTCTTCCATCCTCGTAAGAACTCTTATGCAATTACTATATAACCCATTAATTTAGGCTCACTCATTTCTCCCGAGCTATGCATTTTGTTAATAATTTGCACCGAATTGACCCATTGAAGAGATTCATCAAGGTTCTTCAGGTAAAGAGGAGGATTAATGTTCTCTCTCTTTTTCACTTTCTTCACTCATTTCTCTAGTCATTGATCTCTTTTTTTAATAATTTTTGCAATGGTCATTTTTTTTCATTCTGACTTATCAGTTGAATACATGCTTTTCTGAGTTTTTGTGAGGTAATTAAATCTTAAATTTGAGTTCGAGATTCGTTTATACTCTTCAAAGCTCATAATTCTGGGTTTCTAATCGATAGTTTTACTGATTTCAGGCAATCTCTCTCTCGATACTATTAATTCCTGTTGTCATTTAAAGTACAACATCAAAATATAACTTATGGTCTACACATATGTATGTATGTATAGGTCCGTAAACACATAGCCTCTGCTACCTTCAGCCTTCGCTGAAATTGCTCTGTATAATTTTTCAATATTAATAGATGCCTTAGGGCTTTTTCTGTACTTTTTTCTTCTTCCCAGTTTATATTGTAATAATTGAAACTTAACTTCTTTCTCAAAGTTTCTCAAAAATAGGACTGTGAAATAAAATCGATTAACTTTAGTTTTGCATAGTTGTGAAAATTTATTCACAATCTATTTAATATTCTAGCTGGTTTCCTATGCTGTAACATAGTATATTATATTGTTTCTTTTCGATATTTAAGTTGAAATCACATAATTATATACATGATTGTTTATTTTATTCTGGTAGCTAATCTAAAACTTTTATCTACTTTTCTTATTTTTGTGTATGAAATTTATATATTCGCCTTTATGATACAATTATTAAAATTCTCACTTTCTTGCATATAATACCCGGTTTGGGTTTATATTAAACTTTATGTGTTAATATACAGTGTTGTAACAGAACCCCTTTGTGTACTGTTGGAAAAAATAACTTGAGCTTAAACTGAAATTACATGCCAATTATTTAAATTTTCCTCGTGTTCATTTCATTCAGAAGCAAGATAGAGAACTTTTCTCACAGAAATAAAATTGTAATTTTTCTCAATAAGCATCAACTAAATGTTTCGTATAATAATTCTTTTATTATTTTTTAGTAATTAATACAACCAATTTTCTAATTCTGTTTCAATTTTATTGTGGTATAGGAAGCTAGTACTTAGGAACATATTTTATAATAGTACTATAATTCAAAATAGAGAACGATTACAAGAAATATGTTATAATCATATGTAACATTTATCTGTTTGTAATAATTATGCTTTCTACTCAACATATGTGTTTAATTTCTATATGTTAAATATTTATTTTATGTTTCCTGTCTTACTTCATAGATTATTTTATACTGTATTAAGGTTGCTTAATTTAAAGTCAACTTTCTTGACACTAGATTTCCTATGAATCATTATCATAGTAGAATAATAAGTAGTAAATATCACCATTATTTTGTTGTTAAAATTTTCTATTCTATAGGTTAATGTATTTTTCTCATATATACATATATATATCTGACATAGAATTAATATTATGCTATATCAACACATCAAAATAATATAATTTTCTGAGAGATATTGATCTCCAGATTTAAACCATTGAATTGTTTATACATTCTAGTAGATGGATCTCATCAGACCTACACCCATACTACCATACAGACCTGAGGTATCTCTGCCTCATTTAAGTCTGTTAAATGTATGGGTATCACTAATTTTTCAGCATACAATAATTTAAGTTACTCATTAAAAAAACACTGTAAGTTAACCATGAGCACTTCGATGTAATAATAATTTAGTTTAGTCATTGGTGCATACCAATTCAGATGACTAGTCCTCCTAACCGTAGAGTTCTATCTCCTTAAGTCAACCCTGAGCTGAGATCCCCTGCTTTCAGTAACATAAAAACTTTTGTCTGTCCTGGAACAACTTACTTAAGCAGTCCTTTCCCCAAGCTTGTTTCCAATTTCTGCATCCAGAAATTCGAGGATGCTTTATTCCTATTTTTTGCTAGGCCTCCCTCAATGAGGTACTTTAAAGCTGTTTTTCTACTTTTAAAACTTTTCTTCTTCTTCCCAATTACTTTCTCCTTCATTGGGGAAATTAGATTTTTCTCTCCCAATCTAACTTAGTAATATTCCTTTCAAGGTTTTTCTGAAAGGTTTTGGGAAAGTCTAACCTTATCCATATCCTCATGGATCAAGGTTTAGGATCTCCATCTCAATATAGTCATGTAGCACACATAATTATTCCATTTATATGTATTGATAATTATTTAAATAAATCCAGACATTGTTTCTCCATTCGGTCCACTTTCCCTTTGGATTTTGTTCAAATGTCAAACTAAAAAGCATATAAATTTGGGGTGTTACAATTAATGTGTGGTAACCATGATGAAAATTAATATGTTATTATGAAAATTACAACTAAATGAGTTAAAGAGAAATTCCTAACTCTAAATCCTCATTCAGACTTCACATTGGAAGTGACAAGTCAACTATTAGAGAAGTAGGGTTGAGAGAAAGTAGTTGGATGAAAGTATAAATGGATTCAGTTAAGATCCTGACAATTAAATTAGTGGAATCACTATATTTAGAAAAAAAAAAAAATCGAAATGGGAGGTGTTACAACAACACTCCATTGTCCCAAAACCCCCAAATGGGTGCTCATCCAAGATACTCTGCCAACCACTTAACAATTCCATTCAACTATTCTCCTCACAGGACACCCTATAGGATTGGAGTTGATCAATGTTATAAAAATATACAAAATGCAAACAAAACTGTATTAGTAGGCCACAAAAACTGGTGGAATTACAACATAACAAGGGTGAGCAACATAAATAGGGAAAACATGAATAGAACAACGAATTGCAGAGAAGTGTAGGTGTATCAAAACACCCAGGATTATTCAAGAAACCTAGAGCTTCGATACCATGCTAAACTTGGTCATGGTAAACACACACAAATAGGAAAGATGAGTGTGAGTTACATTTATTATTCATAAATGATGCATTTATAGTACATTATTGTGACCCTTGGATTCATCTTCCAAGGTCTCTTACACTTCTTCTGTCCATTTTCCTTCTACACCTACTCATAGAGGATTAGGTGTCCAACAATCTAGTTTTATTTAATGATAATGTAAATATCGTTTATTACGTAAATTAATATGAAAAGAGTGCTAAAGGTAATTTCACATTTTAGAAAGTTGTGGATAGTTGTGAAAGGCCAGGATGCCTTGGGTTGATGGTGGTTTCCTACCCAGATGGATTGATGGCACTTTCTTGCCAAAATTTCCTCTCCGTAAAGATAATATGATATCAATAATAGAAAATAGTTGGCCAAGATAGTAACAGGGTAAAAATATCGAGGCAACTCTATTTATTTGGAGCCTATTGGAGGAGGCCCAAAATTCCTCATAGATGAAACACTGCTGGAGGAATAGGCATGATGCTTCCAAGAGGAATCTTGTATTCAACCCTATGTGGTCATTATAATTATTGAGATGGTTGGGTAGTGGAATTCTAGACTCGACCTTATATGGTCTCTATTAGAGAACTGCCTTGTTGTGAAAAAAACTCGACTTCGTTGTGGAAACCAGTTCCCATTGGTTCAAAGGAGCATTATTTTTCCTATTTTAGTTCTCATATTGGAACATGTTAACTAATAAGTTATGTGTATTAAAATTAAATTTTTATATATGATTGTGTAAATATTTTATGTATGTCTTGACAAGACATGAGCTTAGTGATTAGAAAAGAATTACTAGAAGGATAGGTTCCTTTACTGTATTACTAATCTTTTGAATGTATTAGCAGGGGCTAGTACAATATGCACTTGGTGCATTTATTGATCATTTTGATGAGTAGAGAGCTAGGTTCTCTCTGAATACTTTTAGAAGTACTGTGTGTATGAATTTAGTGGGAGCTAAGATAGTGTGCATGTGGTGTAGTGATTTACCATTTTCATGACTAGAGTGTTGGCACTCTTCAAGTACTTATAGAAGTAATGTGATTGAAATATCACCTGACATTACATAATTGATTTATAGTGAAAAATATTTAATTTGATCAAAAATATTGAGACTAATATGATTATGTCGGATTTGTTAGTCATATATTACAGGGTGCTTGCCATGGAGTCTGGATGAGTTGTCAAAAACTTCTTAGAAAAGTTACATAAAAGTGATGATGACTTTCAAAAGTAAATGGTAAGTTTATATAGATATTTTGTATTTGAATAATGAATATGTGATGGAAAGTAGAGCTTGCATATTTTTGTAGTTTCAAATGCTTATGACTATTGGTAAACAATATTTTTTTTTTTTAAACTTATTGATATTGCCTAGAAATAAAATACTTCATTTTAAAGGGAAATATTTCTATTTTCGTTGGTTATATCATTATATTGTGAGTAAAATTTAATGATAAACACCAAGGGAAATGTTTAATTCAAGGGGAGGAGTATGTAATATCCCTATAAAATGCATTTACGCTGACATTCACAATGGAAAAAATGATTTTTATCAATTTAAAAAAAAATGGTTGAAAACAAGAACCGTTATGATTAGTTGGAAACTAATTTCAATAAAATAAATAAAATGATAAATCATTTAGATAAATAAAGTATTACATGTTGCTTATCATTCGTAAACTAGAAAATGACTTTCATCTCCATCTATTGGAGTTTCCATCATGTGAAGTATCAAGGCATTGATCATCATAACTTTGGTGACGAATAGTGTGGGTCCAACGAAAGGTATTAATGAACATGAGGTATGCACATGGGATTTCATGGTTATTGCACACAAAAGATAAGTAACCATGAATTTCTTTGGAAATATATTGTATGTGTTTTTTTCAAGAAATGAAAGGTTATTTATTTAATTGGAAATATTTCGCTAAAATGTCGAAAGTTGCAAGGATTTTTGTGTAGAGGAAATAATTATTTCATTCGAAGTTTTTTCATGGTTTATATGCAATAATTTTATAAAAACATGCATGATAAATTTACTTATTAAAACTCAAGAAACCATTTTTTTTACTAAAAAAATATATTGATGGGATGTTGTTTGCATTGAAAAGAGAATGCAAGTGAACCTTGCACATAAAAAGATTTAAGAAGTCATACTACTTTTCATAAAGAATAAATGTGAACTTTTTATTATAAGAGATAAAGAAACCATATTACTTTCTTAAAAAAAAATGCATGGTAAGAGATTAGAACAAATAATATTACTTTATCGAAAGAAAATTTTCATGGTAAAAGATAAGTTAGGGATGTTCTCCTGGCAAGAAAACACAAGTGAAACCTGCACATGAAAATATTAAATAAATCATGATATTTTTCATGAAAATAATGTGTGTAAATTTTTCTTATGAAAAGAGAAATAAAATAACTTATATCATTAAAGAAAATATTGTGAGGAAATTATGAGAGAAAAATAGATTATTAAATTCCTTGGTGATATTAGCATAATTCATATAGACTCTTTATAGGAACATGTGCACAATAATAATATCCATTATATTGAAAATTTTGAAATAAAATTCTATGTTAATTCTTGAAAATAACATATTAACTGTATAACATATTAATTGTATGCATCATTGTATTAGATTTCAAAGTGAAATGTATTTGCATATATTATAAGATTTTTGAAAAAGAGAAAAGTTAATTAGATTAATTTTCTTGGAAGGGTTTCCATGAACCTGTATACATATATTACCTATGTTGTTTATTTAAATACTGCAAGGATTTGAGTGCAGAAAGACTTGCATATGATTTTTATGCATGAATTGATGAAAACAAAGATTGTTTCCTTAAAAGACAGACATGAACCTTGTTCATACAAGAACAAGAATGCATGTTCATTTTTTAAAAATATTATTTGCATTGAAGTAAGGGTCATTGTGTTAGAGAAAACACATGTTGCATGCAAAAAATGGTAGTCATTACGATATAGAAAATATGTTTTTGTGTGTAGATAAAGAATTTATCATGTTAATTTTCTTGAAAAGATTGCCTGGCTATATTAATTGTGTTAATTTCTTGATTTAGGTGCATAAAAGGCTAGGTTAACCTTGTTATTGTTTTCTAAAAGGCTAGGTTAACCTTGCTATTGTTTTCTAGGTTTTGTTCATAAAATACAATTATCTATGGTAATTTTTTGAAAAGGAAAGCATGAGAAACTTTCATGTAGAAAGATAGAAAAATGAGTTTATATTAAATTCCCTTTGAATCATAAGTATGTATTTCTTTACATGAAACTAATAGTTAATGATGGTAGATTTATAGAGAAGAGAACATGTGTTATGTACCTTAAAGAGGGGCTATTATATTAAGTTCTTCCATGCACAAAGAATAGTGATTGAGTTAAAGAGATATGTTGTTCGCTTGGAAAGAAGAACTATTGAACTATATTTCTTTAGAAAAAATTATATGTGATTACTTTTATACTATCATAGCTATTATGTTAGTTTATTTTAGAATACGATCATGTATATGCATGCAATATTTGAATTAGCTTTTGTTGTAAATAATATATATTTGTATGTGGGAAATGATAACATGTTGTGTTAGCTTATAATGGAAGGTATTCTTTAGAAAATAAGATGAATTACATGCATAAAAACCATAGTAATGTGTTGGACATTTCATTGGAATATATATATATATATATATATATATATATATATATATGGGTAATGTTGGTATAATATTTGGAAAACCATAACATGTATTTTTATGCTTTATTGAATTAGTTTTTTGGAAGAAAAAAAAAACATGTTTTTTCATTCCCTATTATGCTATATTTCCTCGAAAAACAAACATGTGTTTGCATGATCTATTATGTTAAGCATTATTTTGGGGAATATATGCATTTTCATGCATAGGAACAAATTTTTTTGTGTTAGTTTTATTTAGATATTTGCATACACTAAAAGTAATAGTTGAAGATATAGTTCTTTTGATAAAGTTTATGTAATTCACATGCACGAATATCATAATTGATGTGTTATTTTTATTTAAAGGAATGTTTGGGAAATTATAATGATTTCTCTTGCAAGAATGTGTTCTTATGGCACGATAATATTCGTTAATGTGGCATTTCTTTATAGAAATGCATTGTTGTTTATACACTTATAACCAACAAATACATTATATTATTAAAGGAAACATGTTACAATATTTTTTTGCATTTCATGAATGTAAATGAATAGACGGTTAAGCACCAATAATATAGATTTATGAATTGGTTTGATTAATACTCGATTTAATCATGATATAAAAGGTTACTCACAATAGCAGGTGCAGGAAAAGGCTTTGACATATAAAGATGGATTAAATTACAATTATGGTGGGATATAAGTGGATGGTCTATGCATATTGAATAAATGTCAACTGTAGGATAATTCATTTATGGTAAAAACAAGGCCCTAAATAAACAATGCTAAAGGGTTTGTGGGTAAATTATGTCATGGTGATTGTAGTAGCATATAATAAGTTATGTTGTTTTTTAAATGATATTCTTTTTAATATTTTATGAAAATGGTCGAGGGATGGACTCCATTATAGCCATTAAGTGAGGGATGAAGACTCTCACTAGCATTTAATAATAAAATTAAAATTTTGTTGGTTTTCACCCTACCAAGTTTCGGTAAATCGATGTCTAGTCATATGATTGCCTATTGTGCAATTTTACGATGTTGATTCCTTGCATGATATGACGTTTATATTATTAAGAATACAACTAACTAATTAAGTTAAATAATCATGGAATTGATGCAAGGTTACATTTGAAAGTTTATGTTAATATGCTACAACAATGGTTGGTAATGGTTATGTAATTTATTATTCCCTTACTACAGTTACTATATGTAATGATGAAGATTCTATCTAATAGTTAATGAGGAATCTGAAATAGTAATTTGGGTAGTTACATATGGCTAAATTGTGTAAAAAATTTCTTCCTCATGCTAGATTACTCGGAGATGTTACATTTAGTTGTTTCTCTTTGTATTGTTGTTACTGAAGTCTAAATCTGACTTTTGGTCACATTTTTTATTTATTTTTATTTTTTTTCAATTCTACAGAATTCCAAATGTAAAATTTGGTATATATATATATGGTTAAAAAAATAATAATTTTAGCTTGGTTATATATATATATATATATATATATATATATATATATATATATATATATTAAAAAAAAACATAAATAAACATATCATCTTCGATTCTACACAAAATTTTATTCATTTATATATTAATAACACATTTTAAATACGTATAAATAACTACACAAAAGAAACGTGTAATAATTTGATAAATAATATGGGAGAGTAGATCACTATTTGTTTTACCTTAGCGATGTCGGCAGGACTACCGAAAGGCCTTCATTTTTTTTTATCAAAATCTTCATCATTGATACATTTATCCCAAACCATGTTCATCAAACCATATGAGTAGATGCCTTTACCCTTTACAACACATTGAAATAGGATCTTCTTTTCATGTCCTATAATTCTATGTAAGGATGGGATACATATCCTTCATCAAATGCAATAATTTTATTTTTTTAAAACTTAGTCGGTCCTTTCTATTTTCTATTCAAAGACAAAATGTAGGTCACAGCAAGATACAACTTTTGTCCTCAAACTTCCCGCAGGAAACTAGGTCTGCTGGTCATCTTAAAGTGTTATAGGCCATCTAAAGCATACACATCTTATGTATGTCTCTTACTATCTTCAAGTAGCTAATATCAATATTTTATTTCATGCACATATCAAAAAGGAAAATTCTATTCACTATCATCCCAAAAAGTAAATCAAGAAAGGTCAGTTCTCATCCCAAAAGATAGAGGAAATTAACATCAGTCTTCATATGACTCAACAAGAGTCAAATCCTTCACACCAAAGCTACGCATGTCGACCTGATGCATACTTTGCAGCCGCTTCTCAATTATCCCCAAGCGAATCCATTGATGGTGATGTCGCAAGTTAATTTCCTAAATAGCCCTATTTGTATCTACTAAGTTTGAGTCTCATTTAGGGTCTCCCCCACTCTCCCGAACAGAAACTATTGCCTTCACCAAAGGATATTCTGCCTCGAGTATTACCAGGGTCGGTGATTATAGGATTTAATTCTTCCACGACCATGTCATTTTCCTCCTCCTGCTTGGCTCTAGCATGCCCCCCCATCCATGAATCAATGTATAACATGGCGTACCATTGGAATATGTGTGGAACAGATTCTCCATTACTTCTTTGCCAGACTTCTTTCCACATTTGGCTGGAGGCGACTTTGGAATCTTGGCTTTCCATTTGTCCTTTGTGTCCTTATTTACTGAATTTCCTTTCACCATTTTCTTCAAATTCTGGTCTTCTAGTAAATTTATCTGTAGGAAGGAGTTGCTTAGAAGACCTGTAATACTGCACAATATGACAAGTTTAAAACAACCCAAGATAATACCAAATTGACGGAGAAAAAAGGCCTGAATTCTTCCATCTACATATGGAGACTGTGATTATAAAATATTTACAAGACTCTATTTGATAACAGAAATCTAATCCTGAGCAGATCCGTAAACAATAATATATTAGATCACCCAAATCAGAGAGTTACAATGCTTTTTCCACTTTCCCATATTGACCCAGACCCGGATAGTGCCTCTATAATTACTAATAGTATTAGCCTTAATCTAAAAATTAGTTAGAAAACAAAAGGTGACAGAACAACCGACATGACTGACCCACTGACAACCCAAAAATATTTTTCTACCGTTAACATCTCCACCCCCGACATTAACATCATTATAAGCCATACGATCTATTTCCCACCTCTGGTGGTACAAATTGGGGCCATGCAGAAACAATGGTGAGAAAAGGACAAGGTGCCCAAATTGGGCAGCATGCAAATCAAAACAGTTCCATGCAATGTCCATGCAACAATATTTTGGGTCATTACATCTCCAATAATAGCAATAGAGCCAAGAACTCCATTTTGGCCAGGATAGAGTAATAAACTAGGTCGCATTGTAAAGATGTGAATTCAAAGCATTTTCATTTGAATGAAAAGAGATTCTATCAATTCCTACCAAAACGCCCTCATTGGAGTATTGAACCCATAACTCCCTTTAATTTGCCCCTACCAGAATATCCATACTGAGAATTTCTACCTCACGTTATTTCACAGTGCTATCAATATACAAAAATTTGAAGGAACTAAGCATAAAACCAAAAAAATGTTGCATGAAAATACTGTTATAAGGTTGACTATGAGGCACATGCAAAATATTGCAATATATCGAACCAGGTATAGATAATTGAGGAAAACCAATATCTTTGTTCTCATTGAGCGAAACACAAAGACTGGCTTCATGGCAATGAAATGTGGAGAAATAGATACATACTGATACGTTGCAGGCTACAAATTTCTTAGGCATCGAATGACACGTTTACAGAAACTTTGTGTGCCACAAAAGACAAACATGTAAATAATGGTGAAGCGCATGCCAATATGCTATTCCAACCTCACCCATTGACACACATCCTAAATCATTCCTGACAGCCCACTTGATGCGTCGGGTTGTTCTGTATTATAACTTAATGCAGTCATAACTATCAGTGGGTGGATATTTCCATCCCAATGTATGCACATAATCCTCGATCGTGGTGTGACATCCTTCGCATGCCTCCGCCATGTGCCATCCTCCTATCTCCATGGCGTGCTACTTGCATTGACAGTTGGCACCCAATCGAGCAATCGAATGCAATAGTTTATATGTTAGATATTTTGGAGGATTTTCTGGTTTATTTTCTCAAAATTTATTAGATTTTTTGAATTATAAGTTTGAGTCTAGAATTTTCCAATTTTTTTACTGCCAAAAAGTTCTGGAATCCAGTAAAAAAAAAATCCAATAATATATATATATATAATTATAATATTCCAATTTATTTTCAACATAACATTTAATAGTTAGAGAATACCTTCATAAACTAGACATTTTCATTGGAATCTACAACCCGAGCAAGTTATCTTTGTTTAGACATATTCGTCCTACCCTGTTGAAGCAATGTCTCGTTTCTAGAAAAATATTGAGCTCTGGTTCACCATACATACCGAAGAAGGTATTCAAGTTTAAGATATTGAATATATATAGTTTTAGTGTTACATACAATAAACTAATCTGGAAAGTAATTCTTGAATATCCTAATTTTATTTTTGAATTTGGAAGCCATTTGGAAAATAGAAAAATCATGTACATGACTATTGATTTAATAGTTTGGAATTTTTACTAAGTCATTTAGTTCACCTACATTAGATTTTCAAAACCTATTTCAAAATAGTCATTGTTCATGTTTAACCAGGAACAAAGAAAAAATGAATATGCCAACTGTGAGGTAAATGAAGGGCTTGGTGTCTTCTTCTAGAGTCGTAGGAGTCCCAACGTGAAAATTACCATGCCATTGCAATAATTATAGTAGACCTATGATTCTCCTTTCTCTCTTCTAAATAATGATTTATAAACACTAGCACAATCACATTTACCAATGTGGTTGATATATAGATTTAAAACCACATTCACCAATGTGGTTGATATATTTACTTATAATATATGGAGTGTCTTTCGTGTGAATTTAGGAGTTTCATGTGTTGGAATCCGGTGAAAAAAAATTCAAGTAAAATCTTTAATTCTATTATTTAAACTAGATTTTTGACTATATATATGGATTCAGCACCCTAAAAAACCCCTAGGACACTTCAATTCTGCAAGGTTACCCATCAAAATTTTATTTTCAATAAATTCCTTCTGGAACTTAGAGAAATTAAACGGTCAAACAGTTACACTATAGACTACTCGATGATATATTAATAATATTAACTATATGCATACTATATATTAAACTAATATATATATATAGATAGATAGATAGATAATATATTAAAATATATAATATTATATTATTTAATAATAATATATTATTAAATGTTTTAAAAATATTAATAGTTTTAACTCAAACTATAATATAACTCAAAAATAACATATTAATATTTTATTCAAAAATAACATAATAATAACATTTTATTGCTATTTATAATAAGTATATATCTCTTACCAATATCCCAAGGGATTATTAATATTTTAAACCAAAAGAACTAATAAACCTAAGGGTTTAATATTATAAACCAATAAATTAAAAAACCCAAAGGATAAATATTTTAAGCTCGAGATTAAAAAACCTTAAGAATTAATATTTAAAGCCCAAAAGCCTAAGAAATTAGTAAACCCTAAGGATTAACATTTTAAACTCAAGATATTAATAAACCGTATGAAATAATATTTAAAACCCAAAAACTAAGAAATTAATAAACCTTAAGAATTAATATTTTAAATTCAAGAGATTATTAATAATACAAACCAAAAGAACTAATAAACCACCCAAGGTTTAAATGTGACAGTTCGCTTAAGTGCTAACTAGTTGTTATGTTATTTATTTTTAAAGAGACTAAAACATTTATTTCTTTTGAGAAAAGGATCACATGATGAACATATATTAACTATGTTTTGTTGAATAAAATTTGATTATGGAATAGTGGTTCCATAAAAAGTTAAAATACTGATGAAAAAAGTATTCAAAGAACTGAGAAGTGGTTGAACTGAAAACAGTTTAGACAATTACCTATCCTCTGGGGATAAACGTGCATCCTAGTGAGGAAAATTGGTTTTGTTCTATGGATAAGGAGAGGAAGGAGGAGAGCGGAGAATTCCTGAGCTGGTTGTGACCAGTGGAAAACACTTAGTGTTCCTAAATCCTGTGGAGAAGAGTACTGGACTAGGGGTTTTGAGGTCTCTTATGGAAAACAATTCAACCTACTCATCTCAGTGATGAGCACAGGGGGAGATGAGGATGTAATTGCCTCTCTCATGGTAGGGAGGACATCATCAACTAACTTGGAAAAATAGATAAGTGAACATAATGGACATCCTGTCTAGACAGAGATGTCTTTTTATTAGAGTTAATGTTTCTTTAAGATATCTATTTATTAACAGTTAATGTTCTCTAAGATATTTGTTTATTTACAATTAATGTTCCTTGAGATATATTTTTATTACAAATAAAGTTCTTTAAGATATGAAATGACGATTCTTATTCCAAAAGGATGTATATATATTTGTAACTGTGTTTTTCTAATATATTGAGAAGATTACAGCATAACGGATAGAGTTATACATGGACTATATAGAAGTGTAATGTTGAAACTATTAATGGTTTCTTAGAAGAAAAATGGTAATTTCACTATCATATAAAAAGAAAACAAAGTAAAGCATCTACTAGAAGTTTAACCCAGGAAACCGTTAATTCATGTTTCAGAGTCGAAACTTCGAAACCCACACTTATCATTTCTGACATCCTATGATATACACGGACATAAACTTGGATGGTCTAGATGTATTTCTATTTATTAACTAGAAGAAGTAAAACAAGATTCTTCTCTTAGTAGAGAAATAGAAGCTATTGTTTGAAATTTATATAACGCTATAGCCAATATAACTATAAAAACAAAAACAAAAATTTTCTTTTATATCAAACTAACGAAGGGAGAAACATTACAGTGCTATAAAACAGAAAATCAAAACTGAGCATGGATGAAAACACTCTTTGAAAAGTATAATGCCAATTGATTTTGATAGGAAAATTAATTAGGACAGAGTAAGCGGAACATGAAATATATTTCCGCTCGAATTCTTAAAGAGTGAAACAATAATACGAGGGTGAATGTATGAGAATTATAGATAACCCAGAAAACTACATAAAAAACCCAAAATGCATTAAAATAGATCTTTGTTGTCAGATGAGATTTTTCTCTTAAAAACTCAACACAAATGCAACCAACTGTAATAGAGTAGCATGATAATTATAATAAACCCCAAACTACATGAAAACTGCACTGAACAGTGTTTTCTCTCAGGAATTAACAAATAAGCTAAATTAAAGGGCCACAAAACCTAAAAATAGATTTAACAAGTGAATGCCACTGGTATAATCATAGAACCTATTCTGACGTTCTACAAAGTTACAGGAGAAACCTAGTATCTATAGTGCAAGCCGCGAAGAAGGTGTGAGACCAAATCCCTTAACAAGAAAATGATAATAGTGCAATGTAAAAATTCCCAATTCGACCCCGGTGGATTTACCTGGAAAAAACGAGAGTAAATGTTAGAACACATAGTATATCATTTGCAGATGGAGAAAGAGTTAACTACAAGAAAGAAAATATGAAGCTAAAAACCTAAAATATGAGTCTTAGTTAAACTCCCCAAGCTGAGGAGAAATGTTGCAAGGAGATAGTCGTATGAAGTAAGCAACTGGAAAACACTGAGAGTAAACAGAACACATAGTCAGAAGTTGTAACAAGAGCGATTTCCTTACCAACAACATTGAAGGAGGCCATCGTGGCAATCGACCAGAAAACCTAGAACAATGGTCAACCCTAGAAAACAAGTCAACCTGTGGTTATTTGTTTATCCTCCAAAAATACGAGTGCATAACACTCATCATAGAGCTTCTCCTCTGCTAACAAATAAACGAAGATAACGACTATGAATTCCAAGGATAAATAGCAGCTATGCCATGGAAAAATGAAATCGAAGAGTCATTTGCTGGACTCTAGAAAACATTTAGGCCATACCTGTATAACACCATGGTCGTCAGCACTGAGACGAGGGACTCGAAGGCTGGTCTTCAAAGCTTGGGTTGCAGCCAGGTTGCAAAGGAGCAATGCTGCAAATCCCAACATGAATGGCAGAATAAGTTAGGGTTTGGACGGGGTCATTACCCTATGCCAGTACCCAAATATCACAGTCGTCGATCTGAACCCTTGGATCCGACAGTGATCCATTAAGACATGTGTTATCCATTAAACCTGAATCCAATGCAAAGGTACAACAAACCTTTCCATAACATTTAATATTGAAAGCCAAAATCCATATGCCAATTGATCAATATAATAAAAAATTGCGATCCACTATAGAGTATAAGTCCTTTTGGATTTTAAATCATTTGTGCCATGGGTATAAATAATTTAATTCATCAACCTAGAACCTACAAATGATATAAGTGATAATTAATATAAGTACAATGGCCTGATATGGTGATACATTTTTCCATGGTCGCATACAACTGTTGATAATCCATTTTATAATTAATCATAAGTAAATTATGTTAATAAAAGTAAAAAAAAAATTAAGGTTGATATGTGATATATGTTAAAAGTGGTATCAAAGTAGCGTTCATACGCTGGGACCCAATGGGTCACCTAACGTAATAAATTGTTGTGTGTAAATAGTGCACAGAGAAAGAAATAATATAGTAGAAGGAAAATGAGGAGGGGATGACACATCAAACATCCCAGAATGTAGGGGAACCTACACCCCAATCACAACTGGAAATGAATCCTGAAATGTGGATTCAGCTAAGTGTAGATCAACACCAATAGACTAGTAGACTACTGGATGAACAACAGGCCCAAACCAATATACTACTAAGTGCTGTGAAAAAGTTATAAGAAGAAATGGTCTATGTGAGGAGTGAAAATGAGCGCCTGATGCAAGAAGAAGAAAGGATTCACAAGAGCCTTTCTAACAAACAGAATCAGGTATTGTTACAACCTAGTCCTAATAGAGATACGCAGGAAGAAAATGAACGACAAGCTAAGGACCAAACCAATGACAGAGTGGAAAGAAGCCATTCACAGAGGAGTAACAAAAATAGAAACTATAATGAGGCTGAGTTGGTAATGTGTCAAAACAACAAGAAATTAAGAAACAAAAAGTGGAACTACATGGTGAGTTTCGGAAGATAAAACCACCTATGTTTGATGGAGAAGTGGAGGAGGTGGTTGAAGCATGGTTAATTAATATGAACAAGTACTTCCAATTTTATGAGTACAACAAAAATATTAAAGCCAGAGTAGCCATCTATCAGTTGAGAGAGAAGGTGACCCTATGGTGGGAGGAGGTCAAGAATGTCCGCAACATTAAAGATTAGGAAGTGACATGGGATTTGTTCTAGCAATAATCTAAAGACAAATATCTAACAAAATGTTTCTATGACAAAAATTTTAGAGAATTCCATGATTTTAAGTTGGGTCATATGACAATGGATGAGTACATAACCAAGTTCACTTTCCTATTAAGGTACGTTACTTATTTAAGGGATGAAAATGCTAAGGTTCAATGATTCTTGAGTAGTTTGCTAACCCCCATGAAATAACGAATTGAATTTGTGAACCCAAGGACCATGGATGAAGCCATTTGATCAGAGAGAATGTGTTACCAGTAGTCCAAGGAAAAAGTAGAGCTGGGTAAAAACTGGCAGCCAAGAAAAGGGCAGAAAACTAGCTCAAATTTCAAAAATGTTAGGACCAATAATTTTAAGAATTATGTAAGGAATTCAGTGAGAAAAAAGTTTGGAAGAAATCATCAAAGAACCTGGTGGCCTACAAAGGAAAGGCCTATAGAGGCTTCCAACAAACCTGAATAGGGACAATTCCAGAAACCGCCTCTACAGTGTTGGGGGTGTGGCGAGGCTCATTACTAAAAAAAATGGCTACAACGAGGAAGAAGTGAAATAGTAAATAATATAAAAGAAGCTTTTATAGTGGGAGATTTAGCCCAAAATATACCCATAATTAACACAGCTCTAGAGGATCGTGAGGCAAATTATCAACCAACGATGATAGAAATGGAAGGTAAGCTACTTTCGCAACCTGTTTCTATTTTGGTTGAACTAGGTGCGAGTTTAAGTTACATCCAGAATAGTAGAAATATATAAACTACAAAGTCAAAAATTCAAAAATCCCTTGCTGGTACAGCTAGCCACAGGGTAAAAAAGAAAATTTTGTGCCAAAATTCCAAACTATACATTGCAAATTGGAAACTGGTAGTTAAATGTGGATCTTAATATACTGCTGTTGGGATTCTATGATGTGCTACTGGGCATGGACTAGTTGGAGAAACAATAGACACTGGTACACTGTAAAGATAAGATTATATAATATAGAATACAATATGGAACTCGTAAAGAGGTACAAGAAATCGACAAACCCCTACAACTGCGTCCTATTACAACCTCCCAAATGAGTAAGTGTACTAGAAAAGGATGTCAGTTATATTCCATTCAGGTGGGTTTTTCTAATTCCAAGGAGAATACCCCTATGATGGAGAACATAATAGTATTACAAGACTTCCGGGACGTGTTTCCAGAAGATGTAGCAGGGTTACCTCCAAGAAGAGACATTGATTTCACTATTGAGTTGATTCTAGGAGCATCACCAATTTGAAGGGCCTCGTATCAAATGAGTGTAGCAGAGCTAATTGAATGGAAAATGAAACTACAAGATTTGTTGGACAAATGGTACATTCAACTAAGTGTTTTCCCTTGTGGAGCACTAGTGATGTTTTTAAAGAAAAAGGATGGAACCACATGAATGTGCATGGACTGTAGATAGCTCAATAAATTAACCATCAAAAATAAATATCCATTACCATGGATTGATGACCTCTTTGATAAAGTGAAGGGGGCCACTGTATTTTCAAAGATAGAGTTAAGATCTGGATATCACCAAATCTGAATTAACGATGATGATATATAGAAGACTTTTTTCCATACCTGATATGGGCATTGCGAGTTTGTGGTATTACCACTTTCTTTGAATAATGCACCAACAACCTTTATGAGGCTGATGCATGGCATATTTCACCCATTTTTGGACAGATTTGTTCTGATATTCATTGATGAAATTTTAATTTATTCAAAAACATGGAAGAGCACAAGGAACACTTAAGGATAGTATTGGAGATGTTGCAAAGACATCAGTTGTACACAAAGTTCAAAAAAATTGACTTTTTCAAAGAGCAGATCTAGTATCTAGGACATGTTATTTCCGATGAGGGAATATTGGTCGATCCAAAGAAAATAAAAAATATTATGGAATGGCGAGTACCCCAAAATGTGGTAGATATCCAGTCCTTTATGGGGTTAGCTGGATACTATCAATGGTTCATTGAAGGATTCTTGAAGATTTATTTTCCAATTACATATTTGGAAAGAAACCGAAAAATACTCAAATGGACTGATGAGTGTCAGAATAGTTTCGATAAGTTGAAACATTTACTGACCAGTTCCCCAGTGTTGAGGGTAGCTAAACCCAATAAATAATTTTAGGTTTGTATTGATGCTTGTAAGGAAGGAGTTGGGGAAATTCTATCGCAATAAGGAAGAGTTGTTGCCTATGAATCGAGAAAACTGAAGGAGCATGAACAATGATATTCAACGTATGATTTAGAGCTAAAATTAGTAGTGCATGCACTCTGAGTATGGAGGCACTAATTGTTAGGAGAAATATTTGTGTTGAAAACCGATCATAGCAACTTAACCAACTATTTTAAGCAAGCTGATTTAAACGGCCGACAAGCAAGGTGGAACTCTTTCTTAAGTGAATTTGATTTTTAAATACAACATTTAAAGTCCAAGGAAAATCGTGTTGCAGATTCCTTAAGAAAGAAACTGCATTGTGTCTATGAAATTTACTATAATCAAACCGAATGTAAATTTCTAGATCATATGAATGAGGAAGCTGAGAAGGATCCTAAATACCGATTTTTATGGTAGCAAGTAGAGGAAGCTAGCAGATAGGAAAAACCTTCTTACTATGGAATTAACAAAGATCAATTGTTAACCTGCAAGGGAAATTTATATATCCCAAACCGAATGAATTTAAAGAACTGATCATGGATTAGTATTACTGCAGTAATTACGTAGCATACCCTAGATACCAGAAAATGCTTAGAAAAAATAGAAAAGTATATTTCTTGCATGTTATATGAAAGAATATTTCAAAACACTTAAGAAAATTCCTGGAGTGTCAACAGGTTAAGGTGGAGCATCAACACCCATCCAAATTGTTGTAGCCTATACTAGTGCCTCAATGGAAATGGGAAGCTATATCCCTAGATTTTATTACTGGTTTACTAAGATAAAAAAATAACAATGAATCGATTATGGTGGTGGTCTATAGATTGAGTAAAGCAACACACTTCATACCCATATGGTCTACTTACAAAACCGTGAAAATATCAAACATCTTCATGAGATAGGTTTTTAGATTGCATGGCATTCCAATGACTTTTATATCCGATCAGGATGTGAAGTTTACTTCAACATTCTGGAAGACCCTATTTACAGGGTTGGGAACTCAAATAAACTTCAACACCACCTATCATTCTTAGATGGATGGACAAATTGAGCAGGTCAACCAAATCTTGGAAGATATGTTGCGCATGTACGTGATGCAACAACCAACGAAATGGGAAGAATATCTACACTTGGTAGAATTTTCATACAAAAATGGTTACAAGGAGTCTCTTAAGATGAGACCATTTGAAGCTTTTAATGGACAACGTTGTCATATTCCCATAAATTGGAGCTACCCCGAAACTAAGTTGATGTTTTGACCAAAGATGTTGGCTGATATGGAATCAAAAGTAAGAAATATCAGACAGAATCTGAAGGTAGCTCAAGATTGGCAGAAGGTATATGCAGATAAGAAGAGAACATATTGAGAATTTGAAGTAGGCGATCATGTATATGTAAGGATTAAAATGAAGAAGAGAAAACTAAGGTGGAACTCTTGTGCCAAGTTAGCTCCCAGGTTAAGTGGACCTTTCCAAATATTGGAGAGGGTGGGACCTGTGGCTTACCGATTGGCCTTACCCAGCCATATTCAGGTGCACAATTTGTTCCACGTATCCTTAATAAAATGATATGTACCTGAACCAAAACATAATCCACTAGAAAATCATCGAGGTAGAGTAACATGAAAAAAATATTATCTTAAAATACTAATTTTTATGATAATTTAATTAAAGTTTTGCTGAATGTAGACCGAACCAGACGACGAATTTCTCGTCAAACCTCAGCGTATACTCGATCGAAGAGAAATCATGCTCCGGAGATGAGCCATCACCCAGTTTAAAGTAAAATGGAAGCACTTCAACTCGAATGAAGCTACCTAGGAAGATGAAGGATTTGTTTGTGAGGCTTATCCAAAATTGTTTACTGAGCTGGAATGAAACACCGAGGACGTGTTTACTTTCAGGGGGGAAGTTGTGACAATTGGCTTGAGTGATAACTAGTTGTTATGTTATTTATTTTTAAAGAGACTAAAACATTTATTTATTTTGAGAAGAGGATCACATGATGAACATAAATTAGCTATGTTTTGTTGAAATAAAATTTAATTATGGAATATTGGTTCCATAAAAAGTTAAAAGATTGATGATAAAAGTATTCGAAGAACTACAAAGTGGTTGAATAGAAAACAATTTAGAAAATTACCTTTCCTCTGGGGATAAAGGTACATCCCAATGAGGAAAAGGGGTTTTGTTCCATGGCTAAGGAGAGGAAGGAGGGGAGTGGAGAATTACAAAGCTAGTTGTGACCAGTGGAAAGCACTCATCGTTCCTGAATCCTATGGAGAAGAGTACTGGACTAGGGGTCTTGAGGTCTCTTCTAGAGATTCTGTCAACCTACTCATCTCAGTGTGGAGCATGAGGGAAGATGAGGACGTAATTTCATCTCTCATGGTATGGAGAATATCATTAGCTAACTCGGAAAAACAGATAAGCAAACATACTAGACATGCTGTCTAGACAGAGATGTATTTTCACTATAGTTAATGTTTCTTTAAGATATATGTTTATTTATAGTTAATGTTCTTTAAGATATTTGTTTATTTACAATTAATGTTTCTTAATGTACCTATTTATTTACAGTTATTGTTCTTTAAGATATTTGTTTATTTAAAGTTAATATTTCTTAAGATACTTGTTTATTTACAGTTAATGTTCTTTAAGATATGAAATGAAGATTCTTGTTCCAGAAGGATGTATATATGTTTGTATCTGTAATTTTATAATATATTGAGAATATTACAAAAGAATGGATAGAATTATACACATACTAGGTGGAACCTCCACTGTACAATAGGTGGAAGAAAAGTATTGACCCATCCTTGTAGCATGCTTGTCAACATTGTCTTCAGGCAAGTTCCCCATCCACTGCTTGATATGTTGTACTGTAATATCTTTCCCTTCAGCAAAGAACCATGCAGAACGTTCTCTCAGTTGATTTGCAGAGAATGCTAGAAACAGGTAGTCTCGTCCAGATAGATTAAAACGCTTATGGATTATTTGCTTTACTCGCTCAAAAATAATTGTCCTATATGCAATAGAACATGAGGAAACTTGTTCAATAATGGGTGCTATACGTAAATTTATTACCATGGAGGACATTGCTTGCATGCTATCATCCATGAAAGTTACTCGCAGAAATTGGTCTACAAACATCTTAAAGTGCCTTAAGACTCTGTTTGACAATTCCACTTCTGGAGCAAGACAATATTTTTTTTGTAGGAGTGATGACCACTATCCTCACTTTAATTGTTTCCTCGACTATATTTGGGTTCTTCAAGAGCTTTGGATTCTCTGAAATACAGTGAATAATAGTCTTAAATTTTCCAAGGCCATAAAAAAATGGGTAAGCGTAGGCAAGCATATGCCTCAGTGCCAGGGTACTCAACTTAGTTGGTGTCACACCAGGATCCAATAAATTATAAAACTCGGGTTTTATTTTGTGATAATTGGCAATTCCCTTTCCACATGAGCATTCAGAAGGAACATACTCTCAAAAGGAATAATTTGGCGGTGTGGCAGGATGAAAAACAATTCCCTGCTGAACACATATGTCTCCTTGTCAACTATCAAAGTAGAAGGTGGTTTTTCATCTACCAATCCTTCCTTTTTGAAACAATCAATGGCCTTTTTCATTGTATCACCCATGTAAGGAGATAGATCAATTTTGTAGGCCAGACATCTACCCAATGCATTGTTAGGAGTGAAGTCCAAGGTTCAAATCTAGGGATCCTCATCATCCAACAAAGGAAAAGGAACACTGACATAGATATCATCATCTACGGTTCTGTAATATATCCAAGGAGGCGCCCGAAGACGTAACAACATAAATTGAGTACCTTGGCCATTTATAATCCTTACGTTCTGAATGTCTCTGATAAGATATTCAATCTTAAGATCAGATTTTATCAGTGCGTGCTTACGACAAGTACTAAAAGTAAATAACTCATCCCAAGTAAGGAAAATACTACATCTTCTATCAAATGGGTCCACCTGAAAATTGACACCGGAAGTAGGTGCTCTCGAGGCCACCATGAACTCATTTAGATTCAACAATGATCTGATATCGAGCAGGAGAATAGGAGAAAATCGAAAGAGGGGAGTTTTTCTTCTTCTGCGCAATCCAGAGGAGCTTTCGGTACCAACCTTGACCTTGAGAGGATGGCTGCCAAATATGAGCTTCCCTCTATAATTGAACCTCATCACCTCCTTGACAGCACTGGGAGTTGAGAACTGAACAAAGCCATGGGGAGGAACCTTGGAGATGTTGCTTTTCTTGCCAGTGCAGGACTTTACGAACTCTAGGTATGCAAATTGAGGAGTCGTTGATGTCTTCACTCTGCATCTGTATACCAGTCCCACTTTCATAGTCTCTTCTATGTAATCTGTCAACTCTTTCGCACTCACACGCTCCACAAAACCACCCAGGCTTATCTAAGTTGAGTCCATATCCTCCCCTTTCCATTTTCATTTTAGCAATGCAAGGAAATTATAATAATTCCAATTCCATCCCTCAAGGAATCCTGAGACCATAACCTGAATCTGAATCTACACCTAACTTATAATTGATGTAAAAGAACAAATATGCCTCCCTGCCCTCCAACGTGAAGGAACCTAGTAGGTAATGCTGTCTTGGAAAACGGGAAGTAGCTACTGATATAATGTGATTCGATTCGATTGCAGTCAGAGGAGGAATTTTCCAGGCAACACGGTAGATGGTAAGCTGGATAAGTACTCTGTAGCATAAGAGAAGACCCTCACTCCAATTTAATGCCGGAAAATACTGGGAAGAAAAAGGTACACCAAGGCAAAGGACAAATGGAAAATTTTCATTGAAAAATTTAATTGGCTAGAAGGGCGATGAGGAGTCTTTCTAATTGGGTGGAGTGAATAGTGTTTTCTCACCAAATTTCATAAAAAAAACCCTTCAGGCGTAATTTAATATACTAAAAGAAATCATTGACTTATTGTTTTTGTTTATGAATCGTTATCATTTATTTATTTATTTCTGAATCATTATCTTGAGTTTTCATTTTGTGTATTTAATATTATATTTATTTATTTATTTTTGGTATAAAATGAATTAGGTGGGTTTCATACCAATTATGATATAAGATTGATTTCAAGGATTATAATATAATTTTTAGATGTTTATATATGTTCTTCTATGTAAGTATAGATAAAATAAAATATTTTAATTTCAATTTTTCTAATACATAACATTTCATTTTCACAATTATCACCAATTAAACTACCTCATAATTTATATTATTTTATTAAATAAATAATTAAAAAATAAAAATTAATTAATATTTATGCCAAACTTTTTAATAATATATATATATATGTGTGTGTGTGTGTTTTTAATTATAAGTCTTAACAATGTCAAGTTGGGAAAAGACAATTTATATTATATCCAAAAGTATTTTAAACAATTCAACTTTGAAACTTATATTATTTTTTTCATGTACAAATTTCATTTTGAATTCTAAAATAAAATAAATATAAATTATGAAATATGATAAAGATGGTGTAATTTTTTATATTTTAGAGATTTTTTAATTTTTTTATTCTTGGATTAATTTTTATTTAAAATTTTAACAATTTTTTATCAAAATTATAAATTTGAATTGTATAATTTATACATTTTAAATGTTTTAATTTTTTAAATATCACAATCTTTCACAATCTTATCCCAATTCCATTAAAAAAGACTCAACCTGAAAACTGAAAATAACTGAAAAACACTATAAAATAAATAATTTATATAAAATTTAATTTTATATCTTCTTTTATAAACAAATAGAAAATAAAAACATCTGCCTAAAAAAATAAAAATAAAAATATTCCTATCCTCGCGCAATCCTAGTCATAACATCTCATACAATCTCCTAAATGTACAACTTTTATATATATATATATATATATATATATATATATATATATATATATAATTCACATTCCCAAATCATCTCTTAGAATCTCCTACACATATAAATCAATAATCCACATTCCCAAATTTCGAGTCAGCCGATATTATTTCCGAGTCACATCACCATTGTTTTCGTTTTCAAACCATCGATTTAGTGGGTTTTGGGTAATACATCGCACTCAACATGCTATATCTGTTAAATTATTTTGGATTCATCGACGTCCATTCCCGCATTTATATTCTTTCACCAATCGTACATTTGGTATCCGTCACTAATAATACTAATAATGGTAACAGTAGTAATTGGTCAAATGCTTATTCATTCAAATTTTACTTGTGAGGGTACACTGCAAATCCCATCGGTAGGCTTACCATCTATACAATGTAGAACTACAAGAGATACAATGTATGAAAACTCAATCAAATATGCATTGCATCTATATACTGCAAGATACAACAACAATGTATATACTGCAAGAAACAAGATACAATGCATGCAAACTCAATGCATATATATACTGCAAGATACAAGATACAACAACAATGTATATACTGCAAGATACAACATACAACAAGATACAAGATACAATGTGTGCAAACTCAATTCAGATAGGGGACGGTGAAATTTTAATAATTACATTTATTAAGAACTATGATCGATCACGTTTCCTATGGGATCTGTCCACGGTTTTACGGACTAACTTTAACTGTATAATGTTCTTATTATTCCTTAGGGATTTTAATAGCATCAAGTTTAGAAACAACATAGGTGGGATTATTTGTAAATCGATTCCAAACATTAAAAAGCCAGACCTGAGTAGATAATGAGATTTACATTCATCTTACTTGTATCCTTTGATACTGCTTTCTTTTTTAAATAATCCACTTCATGAATCCAGATCATGTAAATAATCCAGTTCATGAATCCAATTCACGTGTTGTGTGTTATTGTAGAATCCTTCCATTCCTTTATGATAAGCGACAGTGAGCCTGTTAGCTATCTGCATGTAACATTTGTCAGAGAATATGTTATCTTCAAACTCATTCATCTCCATGGCGGCTCCCCTGGGCAACTCATCTACTCCAAAATCTGTTGAATAGTCTGAAGCAGAGAAGCAGAGAAGAGAAGATTCCAGCAGGGAGAAGATAGCCCGTTCAAATCCTGTAAAATCTCAGATAGGGTACCTGTATCTCCTACTAAATTATCGGAATTTGGGGATTCCTCATCCACTAAACTCGACATGGTACTAGTAGATTTTCTGCCTTGTGCTTTGACAATATTAACATCTGCCATCCCAAACGAAATGCGCTCTGAATGATTGTCCGTAATGGAATCGCGCACAGGTAGGTCGCACCATGACATGGAATTAGAATTCGGAGTTTCTTTAACACTACAGAATTTGTAGGCTTCATGTGAACCATAACCATGGGAGCCCTTTAGTCTTGCCGTTTCAGAGTGTTTCACAGGCGTTGTAATTCTGACAAGGGTTGTTTTGAACACAAGATTTTGTAGGGAATGGGGAGGTTTTGATCTTGTCTTGAGAAATTGCGCACGTGAATTGCTCTGAGAGTTATCCATAGACAACAGCTTCTTGCTCAGATGAGTGTTCCAATAGTTCTTGATTTCGTTGCCTCTTCGCCCCGGTAGTCGTCCTGCTATCAGTGACTACCTGTGTGCATGCATATATCATTTACATCACACATTTTACTATATCAAGTCGAACTTGCAACATGGGGAATCAGTGGATTTCTTATAAGTGAATAAATGTTCAGTGATTTTCAGGCACCGATTACCAAGAAGGCGATGCAGGCGAATTATAAGCTCGTCCCCATCTGGTGAAATGCTTCCGCGTTTAATGTCGGGGCGAAGATAGTTTAGCCAGAGTAATCTGCAACTCTTTCCAAATTCCGGTTCGTTGAAGGCCTGTCCAACGAAATCTTAAGGTAATTAGTCATTTAACACTGACAGAATAATTTTAGATAGAATTGTCCCCAACAACGCAACGAAATCTTAAATAAAAGTATGAGGCATTTGGATTAAGTTCTAATTAATAAGATAGACAAAAGTTAGAAACAAAAAAAATGATTTTAAAAAATTCAATGCTATGGTAAAGACTTTTGCCCAGTTAGAACAATACTTTTTTGAATATATTTTTAATTAAAAATTACACTTATCATTTCTCTTCAGAAAATTTATTATTTTATACATTTAAATCTAAAATTCTTTTCTAATTTAAAAATTTATCTATTTAAAATTCTTCATAATAAATATAAGCATATTTAGAAAATATAAAAATTCCCAAGAATAATTTTTTGACACTCTATTACAAATTAACATAGCCATTTCTTCCTTTCCTGTTCTCTAAGGTTGTTAATCCTTTCAAAACAAAAATGAAATTAGAAAATAGTAAACTTTTTTATTTCATTATAATTTTCCATTTTATTTTATATTTTCTTACTCTCC
This sequence comes from Pinus albicaulis, assembly GCA_034641835.2. Taxonomy (NCBI): domain Eukaryota; kingdom Viridiplantae; phylum Streptophyta; class Pinopsida; order Pinales; family Pinaceae; genus Pinus; species Pinus albicaulis. The sequence goes on from CM076581.1 coordinate 1,098,889,059, forward strand.
ATTTAAATTCCATCCTAGTACTATATATTTATATATATACTCTTACTCTTTCCTTTTATGTAGACTCGATCTGACTATTATTTATTTATATAAATACTGCTATTTGTATCTCTATTATTGAATGAATAATCCATCCCTTGGGATAAATTAATCATTCATCCTAAAAACCAAATCGTATAATTTACAATCTTGAAAACAAAATCTAATAATTTCAGTTGCAATACAAAATGGTGCAAAGCATTTAATTTCTTAGCATATACAAAGTGGAAACCCTCCATTTCCTATAATTTACAATCCAGAAACCAAAAAACTAATAATTTAAGTTGCAATACAAAATGTTGCAAAACATTTAATTGCTTAGCATATACAAAGTGGAAAACCCCCCACCCCATTTTTTTGTAAGGCACCAATTAATCCGACAATTTCTCTTTCTTTGTTCTTTTCAAAGTTCTGAGTAGGGTTGGGTTTAGCATGTCTAAGAGTAGGGTTTATCAAATCTAATTTTAGGTTAAAAACGATGAGATTAGGATGTTGTGGAAACACCTTATCCAGATCGGAGGGGTGACATTCATGATTCTTAAAAGTGTAAAGATTTTTTTATGATTTTTTAAATTAAATAAATTCAAAACTGTAAAAATGTTAAGTTTCCTTGAGATATCAAAATTGGTGTATAAGATGTTTTGGTTTTGTATTGAATTTGAAATTGTATAGCAACTTATGTTATGTGGTGCTAATATGGTATATCATCATATTTTATAGACAAGTTAGCACCATTCTTACTATATATATTGTTAAAGTGGATAATTTTTTATTGATCTTATTGGAGTGGAGTATGTTAGGGTCCTATATTTCATAGGATTTCAAGGTGACTGAGTTTATTCTATCTGTCAAATTTATTTTGTAAAATGATTTGCATTTGCAAATAATTTTCAAACAAAAAAGAGATAACATAAAAAATGAAAAGAAGGTATTTGTTAAAAATAAAAAATATAGAGTGTGAATCCCATCAAAAAGAAGAAAAAAAATAAATTATGAAAGTGTTGCACCTCCAAATGCAACTACTCTTAGTTTATCTTATTTTTGAAAATAAATTCTGTGCAACTTGTTTAAAATGCCACAAAAGTTCAATAGAATTCAATCATATAGTTTAAGCATGATTAAATTAGGTTTAAATTGCTTGTTTTTAGGTAGTGAAAAATGATTTGTCAAACTATTTAATCTTGACAGATCAATAGTTAGGTAGAAAATAAAAATTGATTCAATAATTTAAACTGAACCAACGAAGGAATAAGTCATAGAAGTAGATTAGTTGTTAAAAATAAAATGTTGAGTTGCTAGTCTAAATGCACTCAGATGAGAGAGAAAATTGTTAAAATGTTAAGGTAGGATATGGATGCAAAAGAATGAAAAATTAAAAAATGTTCAGAATTTTTTTTGTTTTTAGGCATCCATGTCAATAAAATGTTAGGTGTTAGATGCTCTAAATAAATAGGACAAAATAAAATTTTAGGGAAGCAAAAAGAAAATAAAAGCTTCATTTATGTTTTAAAAATTTCACTAGCCACTAGTCTAAATGCGCCTAATAAAGAAAATTGATTTATATGGTTAAAAAACACTATCCTAAGCCTCTTTTCCCATATTCCAAGTTTTAATATCATATAAAAAAATCACCCTGTCATTTATCCCTTCTCATTTTCCCTAAGCCATTCCCTTTTTATTTCATTACCACACATTCAAATTTCTTTTCGCATCCGCAAAATCGTAGAATCCTTTAATTTCTATCTCCTACAAACCTTCCAAAATGTGATATGCAATGATTATGGGACCCATTCACTCGTTGTAGGCAAATAGACCTTACCTTTTCCGCCTTTTCGCTTTATCTTTTTACTTTACATTTTACACATCGCTATATCATTATTTCCACTTACCTCTACCTTCCCAATTCCATGATTGTGATTAAAGTAGGGTCATTTCTACATGCCACGTCACCTTTTCCTGCACTATCGATCGTACGTCGCAAAATATACCACATTGCATATCGGAAAAAATCACTTATTCCATTTCGCCAACCATTATAACTTGCGATCATAAATGTGAGATATGTATCGCATCGCACATATCTTAATTTTTTGCTTATCGCATTTCAAAAAATTTAAAGTTTAACCATATTCCGAAAACCTGTGCAGTCCCTATTGCAATTTGAGATGGTTTTGGCCCCACCATAGTACGCCATTCACTACTATACATCGTTCCTTCACTACCATTTGCCCCTTTATAACGTTGCCGATGTACTGGGCTCCATCTCCATCCTGCCACATAATCCTCCGTTAGTGCAAACTGCACTTCATAGGTCTTAGCACTTACCGCATTTCCCCAAACTCTAAACTTTGTGATGTGCGGAAACTATAAATATTGTGATGAGCGATGTGGGTGGGTCCCAATTGCATATCACAGTTCACAAGTTTTAATGTTTACCTTCGCCGCTCGTAACGAAACCTTAAGATTTGCGATTTGCGATAGGCGTCGGTCCCACCTTCCTCGCCACGTCACCTCCGCACTTCACATCACATTGACGATTCCATTTCTCATAGAAATAAAGTTCAAAACTAAAGCCTATAGGATTTCAAGTCTGGGTATATGTTTTATTTTTACACTATTTTGTTTAAAAAAGGGTTAAACATGATAGAAAGGACTCTAGTAGCAAATAGACACCACATGTAAAGATAGGCAAAGGGCATTCATACAATAGATTTTGCCAACACAACACTCAATTTTCCATGACAATACTAAAAAGGTGGTGACTCAGTATCAATCTTCAAGCAGAACAGGGCAGAAACGCAGATGCACTCCTTTTAGATCGATTTCTTTCCTTTCAGTGCATTTTGAGAAATTATATATTTCCTTTTCACACCGGCATTGATTGTAATTTGTTTTTATTTTTTTATAAATACTTCATTTTTGGAAGTATCAAGGGTCAATTGATTGATATCATAACTATTTTTTTCTATTGAAGTACTGTAAGCTTTTTCAAAGCACTGGAGCATCAATAATAATCAGACCATTCACAGGATTCTTGTGGCTTAAATACTGGTAATGGTTTTCTACTTATACTGTAAAATCCCTCATGTAAGCCACCATAAAAAATCTCATAAAACGAAGGTTATTAAATGATTAAATATTATTAATTATTATATTGATATTACATGAAGAATATTCTTGTAATTCTTAATTATAAGAATATTGGAGGAATTATTTCTTAATTATTTCATTTAGAATAATTTAAATTCTTCTATGGAAATAAATTATATTTCCAAGCTGGTATATTTTATGAGTTTTAGAAATAATGAATAATAGTTTGGTTTTAGAAATAATGAGTAATAGATTTGGAAAAAGTATGGATATGTGATATTTTTCTCACAAGGAAAAAACAAATATAGCTTTAAAAAATAAAAGCATGAGAGATTTATGGATTTCTTTTGTGAATTAGAAAAGATGGAATGCTTTTATGATTTAGAAAAGATGGAATTCTTTTATGATTTAGAAAAAAACTGGAAATCTTTTATGATTTAGAAAAGCTGGAATGCTTTTATGCTTTAGAAAAGATGGAAATCTTTTATGATTTAGAAAAAAGTTGTAATACATTTATGATTTATAAAATCTATTTCATTTTATTAATTCTATTTATTATAAGCCTATGAGAGAAATAAAAGAAGGAGAAGAGAGAATGCATGGAGAATGGAGCCAAGGAAGAGGAAGAGAGTATTCAAGGCATGCATCAAGAGATAAGTAACCATATTCTTTGAAAATATTTTTTTTTGCATATGGGCCATGATTCTATAATGATTGAATTTATTTGCAATAAAAATTTTAGTGTATTAAAAGCTAGATCTACACTTATTTATGCATTATTTTGATAAAACCGCAAGGGGATCTTGTTAAGAAGGCTGAGTAGTTCCAGATCTGGTATGGATCTGATGTTTCGGCCATATATCAGTTGTAGATCTGAATATTAACCTACAGAAGCTGAAGCTCCTCACATAAATTGCTGTCAAGTCTTTCTGCAGCTTTTCCATTTGTTTCTGCTATTATTTCTGAAGGATTCTTGCTCTTGTTTCAAGTAAATCCAATGCTTCTACAAAGGAAATTGATTATAGATCTTATTTCTTGATGCCATAGTGTAACATGAGTCTAATGGCTGATTTCCAGTGTCTTCCAGTAGAAACTACACAATTCCTAAAGGAGGGTTTCTCTATTTACCAGCTCTCTCATTTAGCTTATTTTCAGCTAGTGTCGATAATGGGAGATCTGTTTAAACCCTCTAACCTTATTTATTTTTGCTGAAACTCTGTCTGGAGGTCCCACACAAACTAAACTAAGGGAACCCAGCCGTGGTCTATGTTAGTTTCACACTGGCTTTCTTATACAACATCGCCTTTGAGCCTATTGCAGATTTTTCTGAGAGTGGAATTTCCCGCTTCTTCCATGGTTGGTTTTTTCTTCTCTTTTAGATCCATTTTTTAGATCTATAGATCTAAGGTTCATAAGATCAGAAAAATATAAGAGGAGTGTGTCATTCCCACACTTTTTTTGTTTCACCATTCTTCTATAGACAGAGTCTAGAATGGGCCAGGAAGCCTCTGGATTTCACCATTCCTTGTGAAAGTGATGCATTCAGTAAATTCCCTACCAGTCTGTCTCTAGTTTAGATCTATTGGTGTAATTACATATTTTTGTGATTCCATAGTGTAATATCTTAAGATATTCCCTACTAAGCCTATTTTTTCCCATTTGGAACATTACATAATTGTATGCAAGGAAATAATTATTGTATTAAAACTCTTCAAAATGAATAGAAGAGAAAAATATATCCTTGTATACATTATTGGATTAGATTTGTGGAGAGGAAAAAGAGTAATCATATGGTTTATTATGTAATATTATTTAGAGAAACATATATGCCTGTATGCATGGGAAAAATATAGTTTTGAGTATTAGATTTCTAGAGAAAATGAAGATGAAATCACATAATATTTATTGTGTTAGCCCTATTTTGGGCAAAATAATATGTATTTTGCAAACCTAAAGGGAGTATCTATTGTATTAGCTTTATCTTGGGAGAATATTATGCATATTTATTGGTTATATCTTTTGGATGAGAGGGAAATGTAACTTTTCATGCATGAGCTAATAAGTGTTATGCGTTTGACCCTTGGAAAAGAAATGTGTTTATCTTTCCATGAAATATTTGTTTAGTTTATTTTGGAAAGAAATATATGTTTTACATGCAGGAAGAAGAAGATATGTTATTGCATGGATAAAACTATAACTTGTATGTTAACTTTGTTTGAAATAGATTTGGCATTGCTATACATAATAACCATTATGAATAGATCTTGGGTGGAAAATATGTTTTTGGAAAAGAACATGTATTCACATGCATAAGTATAACATCTATTGCATGAATCCATTTTGAAAAGAAAACATACGAGTAGGTAAAAAGAGAAATTTCTTGTTGGGATAGTTATCTTGAAATCTTGTTATGCATTTGCATGCAAAATATTATTATATAGTATGTTAGCTTTCTTTTGGAAATAATATGAAAGTGCATGCAATATTTTGTTACTATTTGTTAGAAAGAGGAGACTTGATAGTGATTTATTTGTTACTAATGCATGTGAAATGATGTTAAATAAGGAAATTAATGTCAATGTGGTTATGTTTTATACATGCATACAAATAGTGTTGAAGTGTCAGAGATAAACATTGATTATTGGATTATTAATATTTTATCTAATCATGATATCAAGTGTGCTGATGAAACAATGGCAGGAAAGAAGGATGACTTGAGAAAAGGATTTTTCAAGTTTAACATTGTGGAATATAAAGGGTTGTTAGTCCATGCAGGTTCACTAGTTCCAATTGCGTGATGACCCACTGAAGGAACTAGTGTGACTACAAAGACAAAGATTGAGGATTTGTGGGTAAATGGTATCATGATGATTGTAATAGCTTATAGCTAGTTATGTTTTGTTTAAGATTATTTTTCTATGTAATTTTTACGACATTGGTAAATGGATGGAATCCTTTATAACCATTGATTGAGAGGTGACAACCCTCACGAGCGTTTAATAATAAAATTAAACATTTGTTGGTTTTCACCCTGCGGGGTTTCCAGGGTATATCGGTGTCTAATGATGTGAGTGTTCATTATGTTGTTTTTGTGATGTTAATTTCTTCCATGATGTGATGTTAGGCGATGTACTAATTGAGTTAAAATGATCATGGGATCGATGCATAGTTATAGCAGGAAATTTAAGTTAATATGCTACAATCAGGAAAATGAATCGTTGTGTAACTCACTATGATTTTTACTAAATATTTATCTAAGTGATGATGATTGGTATTTAAATGGTTAATGAGGAAATATATAAAGTAATTTATAAGGTTACACATTTGTAAATGTTGGAAAAAAATTTCTAACTCCATGCATTTTCCTGCGAGGTTATCGAGGTATGTTACAAATGGTATCAGAGAAAAAGGTTGCAACAATGGCACCTTTTGGGAATTGTTATGCAAAAACAAGAAGTAGAGGTATGATGCTAGTTGTCATCATCTCAGGTATTATTCTAATTAAACTTGTTGTATACTACAATTAACATGAGATGAATGATGTCTGATTAATGACCGCATGAAAGAGTAGAAAGTTACAATGTTTCTTTAAAATTTGTTCTCATTAAATTTGAATATGGATGAGGATAAAAGACAATAAAACATCTATTGTACATATGAACCATCTTGAGCACTCACTGGTTATAGTGTGGATTAATTACCAACGTTTGTATGCATAATATTAGAAAAAAATATTATGGTGCATAAGAAAAAAAAAAAGGGAGAAAACATGACTAAAGTTACCATGCACTGCTTATAAATAATGAATGCATGTATGGTTGGTGTGATAACTAAATAATATAGAAGCTGGGGTTGACCCTGAAGAGGACAATTGAATATTGTAAAAAAAAAAAAAAAAAAAAAAATGAATGAAACTCTTTAATTGTTAAAAATAAGCAATGAGTGAAGTAGAACTCACATAGTGAAGTTAAGGTCAATGAAAAAATCATAGTAGCATAATTATGGGTTCTCTTTCTTCATTTAGAGTTGTAGAGGAAAGTTTGCATTCCATGTGTTAGACAAAAAGTGGTAATTGAGATCCACAATTTTTTTGTTTTAAGTAATTGCATCCGTGGAAGTTTTGGATGTGATTGATATTAACATTAAGGGGTATTCATACCTTGAGATCATGTAACCCTCGTTTTGATACTAAGAAAAATTTGTGTGTAGACTTGGATCCATAATTTGGTCGACTTGCCTGATTAGACTCTCCTGTAGGGATTGCTGGTTGTGTTGTTGGTAGAAATTTTACCATTGATGATATGAATAGGATTCATGCTATTCTATAAATTCTAGTTTTACTATCTCTCTAATAGTTTAAACATATTTACGGAAATTTATTTCATATATGCTAACTAGTCCCTGAATGGTGCTAGATTGTGTACTTGCCAAACATTTTGTAGAATGTCCCATTGACCATAAATTCCATGCTTGCAAATTTTTGTTATAATTACAAGATGGATGTATATTGCATGCTTGCAAACTATTTGTTGGAATGTAGAATTGATTGTAGATTGCATGCTTGCACACTATTTGATAAAATTCTACAGTGGTTGTAGATTGCATGATTGAAAATTAAATTATTTTCCCAAAATTCCTCAATGATTGTTGCTTACATGGCTGCACGCTAATGGTAAGGAAAGAAAAAAATCACATTTTGTGTCCCGGTGTTCAATGGGACTGTTAGTTCTCTACAATATTGATGGTTGCTAAAGTGAGACCTTAAATAAAGTATAATGCTATGGTATGCAAGATATGTTAATGTTTTTTTTCTAAGTTACATGATTATTATTATGTGGAAATTTGGAATGTATACCACCTATATTACATATGATGAATTATTGTCAATATACTTTGACAAATCATGGGACCCATGTTGAGGGTCAAGTATAGATGCATGGTGTACATAAAATTTCCTTTGCCTTAATGATAATATGCAAATGTAAAATTATGTAAATTACAGTGGATTTGTAGACATTGACTATTTTTAGACATTGAATTTTTATTGGATTCAATGGCTATGGAAGCCATGAAGGGATTGATGTAATGAAGTAATATTTTATTTTATTATTGTGTTAATGAATACTTTGGTTGGGTATTCAGGAAATAACTCTAGAGTTTTATAAGACTTCTTGTCAGCTTAGGAAAAGCTATTGGTGGTTAAGTTCAACATGGACCTTCCCTAAAATTCTCCTAAAAATCCCTAGGAGAAAATAATAAAGATGAAATATTAACATAATGGGAGAGAAAGATTATGTTAATAACTTAGTTGGAGATAAATACTAAGTGGGGTAAAATAAAACATAGCGGGAGAGAAAGGCATGCTTTAAAGAAAAATAAGAGTATCTTTTTCAAAAAATATAAAACAAAAAGGCCTAGGCAAAAAGGTTGGCAGACCTTAAAGCAGGACGCTGCTAAAAATTTGCTGGGAAGAAATCACCAAGGAATTAATGAGGTTGTTGATTCTAGTGGCAAGTAGATCTTAGCTCGGTGGGTAACTATTGGAGATAGTTCACGGTTAGGTGGAATATGCTCGGTTCCTCAATAATTCCCAGAAATTAACTACAGTTAGATGAAATTATTTCTATGCTCAAAATTTTCTAAATATGTTGGATGTTAGAATAGACTGTAAATTGCATGACCCAAAGTTGTTGCATATGTTATAGTTTTGCATGGATGATATACTAAATTATCTTAGCAACAGTTTCAATGAAATAGGTTGTGTTTTTATGAGCACATGAGCATGTCATAAATGAATTATCTATATCCATGCATAGAGGAAATAAATTGAAATATATAGGCGATTGAAATAACTCATGTTAGATAAAATAATGAGTTATTGAACTTTAAATTCCTAACACGGTAGAGGAAAATGGCTAGAGGTTAATGCCATGAGTTTGAATTTGAATGAAATTATTGTGGGAGAGAAAGAAAGTAATTTTCAAATGAAATGGTTGGGGATAAATACCATGAGTTTGAATTTGATTGAAATTATTGTGGGAGAGAAAGACATTAATTTTCAAAAACATTAGTGGGAGAGAAAGATTAGTGTAACTCCTAAATAAAATACAATGTGCGCTTAATAGAGTTTTCTTATCCTTTTGAAGATTAAAGGGCTTATTTCACCTTGATTTTTTGGTGGAATTATTATGATTTAAGTATTATTTTACATTTCCTAAATAATTTATAATGAAAATTAAAGGCTAATGTTCCAAAAAGAAAAGAACATCAAGGACGATGTTCTCTTTAAGGGGGGGAGTTTGTAATATCCCGCTTGTAAGCCACCATAAAAACTCTCATAAAATGAGGGTTATTGAATAATTAAATACTATTAAATATTATATTGATATTACATGAAGAATATTATTGTAATTCTTAATTATAAGAATATTGGAGGAATTATTTCTTAATTATTTTATTTAGAATAATTTAAATTCTTCTATGGGAATAAATTATATTTCCAAGTTGGTATATTCTATGATTTTTAGAAATAATGAGTAATAGTTTGGTTTTAGAAATAATGAGTAATAGATTTGGAAAAAGTATGGATAAGTGATATTTTTCTCACAAGGAAAAAAAAATGTAGCTTTAAAAAATAAAAGCATGAGAGAATTATGGATTACTTTTCTAAGTTAGAAAAGGTGGAATGATTTTATGATTTAGAAAAGATGGAATTATTTTATGATTTAGAAAAAAGCTGGAATACTTTTATGATTTAGAAAAGATGGAATGCTTTTATAATTTATAAAAGATGGAATTCTTTTATGATTTAGAAAAAATTTGAAATACTTTTATGATTTATAAAATCTATTTAATTTTGTTAGCTCTATTTATTATAAGCCTATAAGAGAAATAGAAGAGGGAAAAGAGAGAATATATGGAGAATGGAGCCAAGGAAGAGGAAGAGAGTATTCCAAGCATGCATCAAGAGATAAGTAACCATATTCTTTGAATTTTTTTTTTTTTTGCATATGGGACATGACTCTATAATGATTGAATTTATTTGCAATAAAAATTTTAGTGTATTAAAAGCTAGATCTACACTTATTTATGCATTATTTTGATAAAACAACAAGGGGAGCTTGTTAAGAAGGCTAAGTAGTTTTAGAATAGGTATGGATCTGATTTTTTAGACATATATCAGTTTTAGATCTGAATATTAACCTATGGCAGCTGAAGCTCCTCATATAAAATGCTGTCAAGTCTTTCGGCAGCTTTTCTATTTGTTTTTGCTACTATTTCTGAAGGATTCTTACTCTTTCCTCAAGTAAATCCAATGCTTATACAAAGGAGTTTGATTATAGATCTTATTTCTTGATTCCATAATATAACAGGAGTCTAATGGCTAATTTCTAGTGTCTTCCAGTAGAAACTACGCAATTCCTGAACAAGGGTTTCTCTATTTACCAGCTCTCTCCTTTAGTTGATTTTTAGCTAGTGTTGATTGTGGGAGATCTTTTTAAACCCTATAAACTCATTTATTTTTGTTGAAACTTTGCTTGGAGGTCCCACATAGCCTACAATAAGGGATCCCAACCCTTTTTTTCATTATTTTTTCACTGGCTTACTTATACAACACCCTCTTTGAGCCTATTGTAGATTTTCCTGAGAGTGGAATTTCCGCTTCTTCCTTGGTTGGTTTTTGCTTCTCTTTTAGATCCATTGTTTATATCTATAGATCTAAGGTTCCTAAGATCTGAAAAATCTAAGAAGAGTGTGTCATTTCCACACTTGCTGTGTTTCACCATTCTGCTATAGACAGAGTCTAGAATGGGCCAGGAAGCCTCTGGATTTCACCCTTCCTTGTGAAGGTGATGCATCCAGTAAATTCCCTACCAGTCTATCTCTGGTTTATATCTATTTGTCTAATTCCATATTGTTGTGATTTCATAGTGTAATATCTTAATATATTCCCTACTGAGCTTATTTTTTCCCATTTGGAACATTACATAATTGTATGCAAGGAAATAATTATTGTGCTAAAACTCTTCAAAATGAATAGAAGAGAAAAATATATCCTTGTATGCATTATTGGATTAGATTATTGGAGAGGAAAAAGAGTAATCACATGGTTTATTATGTAAGATTATTTAGAGAAACATATATGCTTGTATGCATGGGAAAAATATAGTTTTGAGTATTATATTTCTAGAGAAAACGAAGATGAAATCACATAATATTTATTGTGTTAGCCCTCTTTTGGGAAAAATAATATGTATTTTGCAAACCTAAATGGACTAGCTATGGTATTAGCTTTATCTTGGGATAATAATATGCATAGTTATTGGTTAGATATTTTGGATGAGAGGAAAATGTAACTTTTCATGCATGAACTAATAAGTGGTATGCGTTTGACCCTTGGAGAAGAAATGTGTTTATATTTCCATGAAATATTTATTTAGTTTCTTTTGGAAAGAAATATATGTTTTACATGCAGGAAGAAGAAGATATGTTATTGCATGCACAAAACTGTAACTTGTATGTTAAATTTGTTTGAAATAGAGTAACTTTGTTTGAAATAGAGTTGGCTGCTATACATAATAACCATTATGAATATATCTTTGGTAGAAAAGATGTTTTTGAAAAAGAGCATGTATTCACATGCATAAGTATAACATCTATTGCATTAATCCATTTTGAAAAAAAAACATAAGAGTAGGAAAAAAGATAAATTTCTTGTTTGGATAGTTATCTTGAAATCTTGTTATGGATTTGCATGCAAAATATTATTATATAGTATGTTAGCTTTCTTTTGGAAATAATATGAAAGTGCATGAAAGATTTTGTTAGTTTTTGTTAGAAAGAGGATTCTTGATAGTGATTTATTTGTTACTAATGCATGTGAAATGATGTTAAATAAGGAAATTAATGTCAATGTGGTTATGTTTTATACATGCATACAAATAGTGTTGAAGTGTTAGAGATCAACATTGATTATTGGATTATTAATATTTTATCTAATCATGATATCAAGTGTGCTGACGACAACAATGGCAAGAAAGAAGGATGACTTGAGAAAAGGATTTTTCAAGTTTAACATTGCGGAAGATAAAGAGTTGTTAGTCCATGCAGATTTACTAGTTCTAATTGCATGATGACCCACTAAAGGAAACAATCTGACTACAAAGACAAAGATTGAGGATTTGTGGGTAAATGGTATCATGATGATTGTAATAGATTATAGCTAGTTATGTTTTATTTAAGATTATATTTCTATGTAATTTTTATGAAAATGGTCAAGGGATGGACTCCCTTATAACCATTGAGTGAGGGGTGACAACCCTCACGAGCATTTAGTAATAAAATTAAATGTTTGCTAGTTTTCACCTTATGGGGTTTCCATGGTATATTGGTGTCTAATGATGTGATTTTTCATTGTGTTGTTTTTGTGATGTTAATTTCTTCCATGATGTGATGTTATGCGATGTACTAATTGAGTTAAAATGATCATGGGATCGATGCATAGTTATAGCAGGAATTTAAATTAATATGCTACAACAAGGAAAATTAACAGTTGTGTAACTCACTATGATTTTTACTAAATATTTATCTAAGTGATGATGATGGGTATTTAAATGGTTAATGCAGAAATATATAAAGTAATTTATCTGGTTACACATCCGTAAATGTTGGAAAAAAATTTCTAACTCCATGCATTTTCCTGCGAGGTTATTGGGATATGTTACATATATTATGTTTCATTGTAATCATCTCAATTATAATTGTAAAGCATAAAGCGTGATGAATAATATTCACATTTCAGTACCTTATTCTTGTTGCATTTACAATCATAATGTTTTCCACTAAAGGCGAAGCTAAATAATTCTTAATTTCTCTTTAGTTGTCTTGAATATTTTCATATTTCTGTGATAAATCCATTTACAAATTCAAAATATCCAGTAAATATTCCTATCTTTCCCTGTGTTTACTCTATGAAAAGTTGATGAAACTATCCAGTTATATTTTCTCCATTTCCCAGTGGACATTAATTAATTGAATACAATCAATTTTCCAAAATAAAAAACAAAGCTCACAACCTAAGTACAATCATAACTAGCCTACAAATTTATACAAACAAAGTTAAATGTTACAGAGACAACCCTCTCTAAAACTGGCATGCATAGATCCCAGTTTCCAAAGTTGGTTTGATGGTTGTCTATGTGATTAGTTCTCACAATCTCTAGTAAGTGACATAACGCTAACATAGTGGCGACCATATTAGGGAAATACTTGAAATAAAACATATTTTCTTTCGAATTAAACCACTGGTTAAATAATCACTGTATAAAATATTTCATGGAGATTGCTACCTTTTTTTATTTTTTGTAAATAAAGCATGTAATTTTAAATTCAAAGGGCTGGTGTGAGTTACATTTTATTGTGTGTGTTTTGATTTTCAAATATGGCTTCCAAGAGACCTTGTACAATATCCCATCCTAATCCCAAACCTCATGAAATAGTGGATGATCATCAAAGGATTGGAAAAAAAACTGAGGATACTTCACAGAAATTAGTCAAATATATTACTTCATTTGAAAGACAGGGAAGTAATAATCCACTCCCAAGAGCACTATCCTTTCCTAATGAGCTTGAAACATTACAAGATATGTACTTTGACTTAAATTTTCAGAAGATCTTATTGAGAAGAAAATCCCAAATTGCGTAGATACATTAGTCATTGGCCAATCTATTTTGAAACCAAATTCACTTAAATATTTTCCTTCTTTAACAAAATCTAATGAGGAAATTTCCATGATTTTGAGATCCTCGAAGGTTTGGTATCAAACTTCACCTCACTATTTACAAATGCCTATCTCCAAAAATCAGTAGAATTGTCTGCATTAAATATTATTGCTTCATCCATCACATCCCAAACAATTCAAAAAATATATGTGAGTACAACTTCTTCTAAAAATTCTACTACTTATCCTCTCATAAAAACTCAAAAACCTTCATCTCCATCACTTCATCCATCCTCTCCTTCACATACATTTCATCCTTTTCCACCTCCTCCACCACCTATTAATCCACCACTTATTATTTTCAACCCTCCACCTCCAATCATGACTGCACTTTATTCTCCCTTGGTTCTTCCTCAAAATCTAGGGGCTATTCCCAATGATTATCAATCCAAAATACCCCAGTTTGATAACACCCAACCCATTATTGCTCAAGAGCATGTAGAAAAAATGAATGATTTCTTTGATCTCCATGATATTGATGTTTATGATGTTCTAATGAGGTTGTTTTTTCAAACCCTTGGAGGTGAGGTTAGCAAATGGTTTAGATATTTACCAGCCGCTTTTATCAATTCACTAGTAGTCCTAAAATGTCAGTTTCTAGATAGATGGAAAGTTAAAAATAACCCCCTCAAAACTCTATCAGAATATGAGAATATCAAAAGCGATAATGGAAAGAGTGTGCAGGATTATTGTTTTAGATTCAATTCTATTTACAATGCTATTCCTGCTCACATAATCCGCCCGAAGGAGTAGTGTTGATTAAGTTTCCATATGATTTTTAACCAGACATATATTATTAGTAAAGAGAGAGGAATCATGGCACCTTAAAGGAAATGCAGAGAATATCAGTTAGTGTAGAGGCCAATGTGTTGGCCAAAAGAGCTAGAATGAGGGCTCAGAAAATAGTTACCATAAAAAAAGAAGAATCAACCTCTAGCACTGATTCCAAGATAGATTCTTTAGTGAGGGAAATGGAAAGAATGGTGATTGATAGAAACATCCCTATGGAAATCAAAACCCTCCCCAAAATCACAATCAAAACAATAGAAGAAATCAACCATAGATTAAACAAAGGGGACCAGACCAAAAAATTAGACACCCTTTTTAGGACAATTATGTTGATGAAAATGGAGAGATCCCTCAAGAGGAAGAAGACAACCAAATTTTTTTTTTTGGTTTACATTATAATGACACTATTTTTCTCAGAGAAGAAGAACAATAGCTATTTTCAATAGCCCAAATAGAGCTTTATTCAGAAGAATCTGAAGAATATAAACAAGGATTTGAAAACATTATTATGGAGATTCACAAATAATATAATATTAGGAGCAGAAAAAATTCTGACAATACTGCTAAGAAGAATATTGGTCATCTTGCAAAAACTACCTCTGATTCAAACCCTAAGAAAATAGTAGAAAAGTCTTCTAAGAAATCTGGTGAAACTCTTGGAAAAAAACCTTTTGAGGTTTCTACTAAAAATACAGTTTATTTTGTTTCTAAACCAACTCAAACTGATGTTCCAACCACCAGTCAACAAACTCTAATTAAATCTAAAAAAAATTCAGTGTCCTTACATTCCCAATATTGTAAAGATTTAATCATCATTTAATCTTGAAAATGAACTAGCCAAAGTCAAAATTCCCATCCCTTTGATAGAGCTAACGAAAAAACAAACATACAAAACTTAGGTAATGGAAGTACTAAATATAGGGAAAACTATAGACACCCTCAACCTTAATGACGATCAACCTAAATTTATGTTTGGTCTAGAAGTAGATGGTAAGTTACAAGAAGGAGCAGTCCCTCCGTTCAATGTCATCTTAAACATACATGATAAAATCCTACATAATTCTATGTTGGATTTAGGTGCTTCACATAACTTAATGCCCAAAGCTGTAATGGAAAAGTTAGGTCTTGACATCACTAGGCCCTACAAAGATCTATACTCATTTGATTCAAGTAAAGTCAAGTGTTTAGGTCTCATCAAGAACCTATGTGTAACTCTGTCTCAAATCCTAGCCAAAATCCTAGTTATGGACTTTGTCGTAGCAATCATTCCTCCAAAATATGGCATGCTTTTATCACGTTATTGGGGAGAAAAGTTACAAGGAACACTTCAACTAGATATGACCTATGCTACAATACTAGTCTTTGGTCAACAGAGAAGATTGTATAGGGAAAATCTCATGAAATATATGGTAAGAAATCTAGAAAAGCCTCATAATTACCCTATATATTTTGTTCACACTGATTTGGATTCATTCATATTATTCAATGATACTGAAATTGAAGCACAATTTGGAAATAACATTGATACACCTGAAAGCCCAGCTCAACTTGAACAATTAGATCCTCCTCCAGAACTCTTCTGGAATATGAGATTTGATGGAGCCTGTAGTAAAGACGGATCTAGAGCAGCAACCTAGTTATCTAATCCATCTAATAATCATTCTGAAGGGCATTCCTTTAAACTTATTTTTGAGTGCACCAACAATATTGCGAAAGCTCTGATGGTAGGCCTAAATTTACTTAATAAAGTAGGTGACAAAAGAATTGTGTAGGAATATTCAGGATTAATCATCAAACAAATAAAAGGAGAATATGCTGCTAAACACCCTAGATTAAGAGCATACAGAAATGCAGTGCACCATTTCTTAGATACTTTTGTGGAGTATGACCTAGCAATAATTATGTCAAAGATGATAGTCTTGTTGTTTCTACAAGTACATGTAAAATTCCTCACCCAAACAAACCACACACAATTGAAATAAAACATCGACTTGCAATACCAGATAACATGTGAAATTAGCAGGTTTTCAGAAATGACAAACAGATTGAAAATTTTTGACTGTCAAAAGATGAGTTTGAGGAACAAAATCAAATAGAACTAGAAGATGATGTAGAAAATCAAATATTTGTATATAATTCTTTGGTAAACCAGTGTGGTAGATTAGATGGCAATAATCCTTTAGATGAAAGTGCGCATAAATCAGAAATTCATGAAATAGATCCTGAAAAAATAAGAGTTTGAAATGCTTGAACTAAAGGATAATATTTTTCCCTGGGGATTATCTCAATTAGAAGAGACTTTTGACTTCAATGATGTAGCAAAGAAGCCTAAAATTGAGTCCACAGGAGTAGACATTGAGGAATGCAACATAGGTACTGAAAAAAACCAACAGATGATCAAACTGTCAAAAGCATTACATATTGTCACCAAACATAGATATATAGCCCTATTCAAATAATACAATGACATTTTTGCTTGGAATTAAGAGGACCTCAAGGTTTACGATTCTAGCATCATACAACAAAATATTCCAATTAAAGAAGAACAAAACCTTTCAAACAGAAAATTTGTAGGATAAATCTACTTTTGTTACCTTTAGTTTAGAAAGAAGTTAAACAAATGTATGATACTAAAATAATTTTCCCTCTTAGATATTCCAAATGGGTGTAAAACATAGTACCATCCAGAAAGAAAACTGGAGAAATCAGGTTGTGGATTGATTTCAGAAATCTGAATAATGTTCGTTTGAAAGATAACTATCCATTACCCAAAATGGACCATATGTTACAAAAGGTGATAGGATCAAGTAGGATATCATTACTAGATGCTTTCTCTGGCTATAACCCAGTCTTGGTTGATCCATAAGATCAAGATAAAACAACTTTTACCACTCCATGGGGCACTATCATGTATGTGAAAATTCCTTTTGGATTGATGAATGTTGGGGCCACGTAAAATAGATTGGCCACTTTGTCATGATCTATCTGGATGATATAATCATGTACTCAAAATCTGACGAATAGCACTAGAGAGATTTGAAACAGGTCTTTCATAAATGCAAAAAAAATTGCATATATTTAAATCCTAAGAAAACACTATTTGGCTTGGAAGAAGAAAAATTGTTAGGACACATCATATCAAAATATGGAGTTATAATTTACCCTAAGAGAATTGAAGCAGTCCTAAAGATCAGTCCCCCAAGAAACATTAAGGAACTTCAATCCTTCATAGGTAAAACAATTTTTCTAAGATGATTTATTCCTTATCTTGCTGAACTCCTTAGAAACATAACCAATATCCTCAGGAAAGACTCTGAAATCAAATGGAGCATATAGGCTAGGAAATATTTTGACATGGTCGAACAGGAATTAACTAAAGCACCAGTATTAATCAGTCCAGATTTTACTAAAGATTTTATGATCTTTTCTTTCACTTCTGAGCACACTCTTCCAGTTGTTTTACTGTAGAAAAATAGCAAAGGATTTGAGCAACCAATAGCCTTCTTCAACAAATATTTAAGAGGTGCTTCTCTCAAGTACAACATCATGGAAAAAAAAGCCTTTGCACTAGTCAAAGTAGTTAAATATTTTAGAGTTTATATTCTACATTCACATGTAATTTCTTATGTACCTAACTCCGTGGTAAATGATATCTTAATGTAGAATGGACTAGATGGCAAAAGAAGAAAATGGATTGCGGTTATTTTGGAGTATGATTTAGAAATAAAACCTACCAAACTAATTAAAGGGAAAGGACTTGCACAACTTATGGCTGGGTCCAATTTTCAAGCTCTGCACATAAACTTGGTGGCAACATTGGATGATCAAGAGGAGCAGGTGACTCCACAAATCAATGAAGAATTTTTAAATTCTCCCTAGTATGCAGACCTACTTTATGTATTGTTCAATTTAAATGCTCCTCCTAGTTTTATAAAAACGAAAGCTATATTTCTGAAATTAAAGGCAGTAAAATTTTGCATCATTGATAATGTCCTTTATTGAAAATATTATAGTGGCCTATTACTCAAATTTTTGGTGAAAAATGATGCAGATAAGATTATGCATGATTTCCATGAAGGAGATTGTGGTGCCCACCTGTATTGGAGGACTACTGCTAATAAAATTCCCAGGGTTGGTTTTTACTAGCCCACCCTTTTTTTTGATATCCATAAGAAAGTCATAACCTTCCACAAGTGTCAAATTTTTGAAGGTAAAAAAAACTTCTACTCTTGCCACTAAAACACATTTCTGTTGAAAGCCAATTCTAGCAATGGGGTTTGGATTTCATAGGTGAAATCCATCCTCCTTCCTCTTTCTAAAACACGTGGATTTTAACAACTACATATTAATTCACTAAGTGGATAGAGGCCATCCCTTCCAAAAATGCCACTGATGTTGCTATTACAAATTTCCTTGAGACTAATATCTTATCTAAATTTGGTTGCTCGAGGAAAATCATTACTGAAAATGCAACAACCTTTAAGTCCAAAAAGATGATTGAAGTATGTGATAAATATCATATTTCTTTAGGACATTCAATGACCTATTGCCCATAAGGTAATGGACTGGCTGAATCATCCAATAAGAGTCTAGTAAATATCATCAAGAAGTTATTAGAACGTAATAAAAAGTCTTGGCATAATAATTTAATTAGTGTAACTTGGGTTGATAGGCTTACTACCAAGAAGTCCATTGGTATGTCACCATACCAACTTGTATATGGGATGGATGTTGTTTTTCCATATTCTCTAGCACATTAAATGATGAACATAATGCAAGAGTTTCAAGTGGAACAAAATGATGCACTCAGAAGGATCCATCAAACCATTCAGATGCAACAAACAAGAGAAGAGGTGCATAACAGAACACAACTCATCCAGGAAAATATCAAGAAAATATTTGACAAAAAAACTAAAGTAGTTGATTTTTCTATTGGTGACAAAGTTTTAAAATGGGATGCAAGGAGAGAAGACAAAGGGAAGCATATAAAGTTTGATAATATATGGATGGGACCATATATTATAAATGCTTTTAGAGGTGTTCATGCATTTTTTCTCACATATATGAATGGAACAGAGTTACCTGGTGGTCATGTCAATGGAAGGATGTTGAAGCATTATTTATCTCAGTCTAAATATTCCTTTAGATCATTATAAATATCATAGTCAAGATAGATTGGATTAGATGTTTTGTTGATTAAGGTTGAATCCTACAAAGAGGGCCCTAAGCCATGGTCAAAAAACTATCATAATATTTGAACCAAAAAAAGAATTAGATTACAAATTTCTCATATGTGAAGAAAGACAAGGCTACTAATCAAAATCTCTTGACACTTCAATGCATGGAATTGTTATCCCCAGCTAGAGTCACTGTTAGGGTCCTATATTTAATAGGATCTCAAGGTGGCTGAGTTTATTCTATCTGTCAAATTTATTTTATCAAATGATTTCCAATATGCAAATAATTTAAAATAATTAAATAAGAAAAGAGATAACATAAAAAATCAAAACAGGGTATATGTTAAAAATAAAAAATATAAAATGTGAACCCCATCACAAAGAAGAAAAACAATAAATTCTGAAAATGTTGCACCTCCAAATGCCACTACTCCTAGTTTATCTTATTTATGAAAATAAATTGTGTGCAACTTGTTTAAAATGCCATGAAAGTTCAATAGAATTCAATCATACAGTTTAAGCATGATTGAATTAGGTTTAAATTGCTTGTTTTTAGGTAGTGAAAAATGATTTGTCAAACTATTTAATCTTGAAAGATCAATAGTTAGGTAGAAAATAAAAATTGGTTGAATAACTGAAACTGAACCAAGGAAGGAATAAGTCATAGAAGTATATTAGTTGTTAAAAAGAAAATGTTGAGTTGCTAGTCTAAATGCACTCAGATGAAAGAAAAAATTGTTAAAATGCTAAGGTAGGATATGGATGCAAAATAATGAAAAAATAAAAAATGTTAGGAAAAATATTATTTTTTGTAGGAATCCATGTCAATAAAATGTTAGGTGTTAGATACTCTAAATAAAGAAGGAAAAAAAAAATGTTGGGGAAGAAAAAAGAAAAGGAAAGCTTCATTTATGTTTTAAAAATTTCACTAGCCACTAGTCTGAATGTGCTCAATAAAGAAGATAGATTTATACGGTTTAAGAACACTATCTTAAGACTTTTTTCCCATATTCCAATTTTTAATACCATATAAAAAAAATCACCCCGTCATTTATCCCTTTTCATTTTCCCTAAGTCATTTCCTTTTTATTTCATTACCGCACATTCAAAGTCCTTTTTGCAATGGCCAAATCGTAAAATCCTTTAATTTTCATCTCCTACAAACCTTCTGAAATGCGATATGTGATAATAGTTGATGCAGGAGAATCCTACTCAAATGTTATTTTTTATTTGGGTGATTTAGGGGGTGATGTTTTTTTTAATTATTTTATAAATTATGTACATTTTAATAAATCTGAGTGTGAGGTTGATTGTAAATATTCTCTTATAATTGAGAATATGAGAGGAGTTGGGCTGTATAGATATCTAAGGGATTATGAACCCCTTAAACAGGAATTAGTTGAGTCAATGGCGGGATAAGCTATTTTAGGGTTTGGTTGAGTCATTTGTGACGGATTCATAAATTAAAATTAATCCACAACTATGTATAAATATGAGCTTCGTATGAGGATGGAGAAATATATAGAGGGTGGAATAGGACAGAGGAAAAGAGTTTAGAGAGGAATAGTGTGATTTTGTAAAGAGTGCGCAAGAGGGGAGAGCGAGAGGGAAAACAAATGTAATATTCGGCCAAAGAAGAGTTTCAATCTATAATTTCTTGTTATTATTATATGCAAGTATTTTGTTTGTGCTCGAATCTCTATTCAAATATATTGTTTAAATTCTGTTACATAATAAATGCACTAAATTATACAATAGAAAAACCATTGAATTGCAGGTGTAAGGCAGCACTGATTGGAATCAATTCAAACCGAGGAACGCAGATCTCAGAGAGATCACAGTGGAAAGGTGTTATCACATCCAATTGAAACTCCGCACTTGTATGTTTGAGATATTAACTCATCATATGATTGTTGTGAGAATTTTGGAAGTGGATTCAATGTGAATGTTGGACGTAAGAGAAATTGACAGTGGAGTAGCACCAACGAAAAAAGGGTTTTGCTGATAAAAAATAAACCAATAGCACTTCATCGAAATTGCAGAGCTTCAAGATTAGTGGCAGCATTAAGACTTGAGAAAAATAAATGTAAATTAGGAATAGTGCAAAAGTAACAGTTTGTAAGTACGATTTGATGGTAATTATTTCGTTTTGATGTAGGATCCATAAATAGGAATCCTGTGCATATGGTCTTGCTTTGAGTATATTGTTTTGTTAATCTGCGATGTATATTAATTTTTGAAGGGTGGTTAATTTGAAGACTATGCAAATCGCTATTTGGTATTATAAAAAAATTTTGAACTCTATGATTCCGCACACATTCTAATCTCTGCAGTATGATCTACATAATTTTGGTATCGGAGCCAGAAAAACATTGTATATCGTGAGATGTATATAATCGAGGCACTCACCTTTAAATTGCTCTGAGCAGATCATGCCAGTAGTTGTAGAAGTAGTGTATGTTGAGTGTTGTATGAATGAATTGAGTTATTTGTAAAGCGTAAGAATTTTGTTGGAATTTTTGAATTGAAAGAGTAAGAGCGCAGAGACTGCTTATTCAGAAGAGTAGCATCAAGACCGTGTTGTAGAGATTAGCATGATGGTTGACTTGCAGAAGATTAATGTGGAACTATGGCTAATATGAAATATACTTGGAGCTGGCCCTTAATTGAAGAAATCTGAGAAACAATCTTGATATAAAGTCAAAAGTTCAAGAATTTCAAAGGAGAGCATTATTGTATGCTGAAAGAAGTTTGAAAAGAGCATGCAGTTCGACTGTAGGAAAGAAACACCCAGATCATCGCAAATATGTTCTCTTAAAATATTCGAGCATGCTGCCACTCTCAAAATATTTGATCATACTACCATTGAGTTCATAGGAGTTGTAAACCATTTAATTTTGCAAGTTGGATTTTATTTTATGTTAAAGTTGTTATCTGTTGTGATAAAAATGTTCAACCTGGAGAACTAGCTTGAAGAAAAAAAAAAAAATTCTATTGGGTGAAAACACACTGAAGCAGCTTTAACTGGAGTACCTATGTTAATTTTTTTTGGGTTTGGAGAAGTGGTTGAAATTTTCTCCAAAGAATTAATTTATGGTGAATAGTTTTATGCTTTTCCATGTGTACAAGTTCAAGGAAATATTAAATCACTTTTAAGTGATTTCATAATGTTTTTTAAGATTCATGTAAGAGGAGGTTAAAAAAAAAAGGTGTGTTATTTATTTATTTTTGAAATTTGTAAAATTTAATGGAGAGATGATAATTTTTGTGGAGTAATAAGGTATATTGTTCCTGAAGAGTTTAAATTTATGAAAAGATAAAGTGTGAGGTAATTAGTAAAGGTGAAAATAAATTGTGAAACATGGTGGAGGATAAATGGTGAATTGTTGCACAAGGTTTTGAGTGGGTGATATATGGTTCCATAAAACCATGTGTGGGTTTGAGAATGAATAGTTTTATAATGCAACCTTACCTTTTTAAGTAGGCTCGAGTTAAGAGAAGAAGGATTTACAAAGTGTGAAAATGAGTTTATATTATTTTGGGGTTTTATTTTTTGTAAGGAGTGGATTTAGGTTTCTCAAGGCTTGGTAAAAAGAGGATTGGATGCAATCCACAAGTGAACAGATGAAGTTCACAAAGGAGGAAAAAGTGACTGTTGATATTCATTTCAAAGGTTTAGAGAAATATCATAACAGAATAAAGAAGAAGGAAGATTCCAAGGCAAATGGCATATGGAAGAAGTTAACTAATGAAGAATATGAGAGGGAAATGACTGAGATAGAATTTCACCTTGAGTCATTGATGTAATTTCTACAGAGAAATAAGAAATATTAGAGACATGGTTGGACCATGAGGAAGAAAGTTAAATGGTAGAGCCTACAAGAAAAGAGGAATCAACAGGTAAATGTGCAGTTAACAAAAGAGATGATAAATTTTGAGCAGATGATGAGTGATAAAATGAGATGTGAAGAACTCAGAGAATCGGAGTTGGAAATGGAAGTTTCCATTTGTGGACTAGAACAAGGTGAAATTATGGGTGAAGAGGATAATGAGAAATATCTCATGGACTATTAGAATTGTTCAGAACAATTTGAAGATATGTTGATCAGGGAAGTAGATGAGGCTATGAAGCCTTGTGTTTTTAAATCTCATAGTTTGTGTGTGTATGTAGGATGTGCAGAAGATGACTAACAGTCTGGTGAAACTGTCACAAAGATGAATAAAGATCTTGAGGTGAAGTATGAGCGAGAATTCCTTTTATAGGAGGAATGTACTGATTTATTGCAGTAGAAAGAATTCATAGATGAATTTCTATTTGGTGTAAGACATCTAGCTGAAGTCGTTATGGAGCAGAGGCATAATGAAAATGTTGTAGTGATATTCCAGGGAAGTAAGCAAATGAATTTGTTTAATAAAATTGATGAAATAATTTTGCAATGTGATGATACAGAAAATAGGATAACTCAAGAGGATTTCCAGAAGAAGAATGAAACTAGGAATGAAGGTTGTGATGAAATGCTGGAAAGATTTCACATGGAAATAGAGATCCTGGAAAGATGGCTCAAGGAACTTGAAGGAGAAATGAAGCTTGCAAAACTTGGTAAAGAATAGATTGCAGTTACCATACATGATAAGGATGAAATTAGTCTAAAGTTAAGTGAATGCTTTGATTCTTTAATTAATAATGTGGTTGTAGGTACAAAAGACAACATTAATAAATATGATGTTGAAATCAGGGGAATTAGACATAAATTATTTGAATATGAAATGAAAGATCAGGAGCAGCAAGAAAGTTATTTCCTTAGAGACATAAAGGAAACATAAGTATTAATCTAGCAGGATAAAGATGAAAGAAACCATAAATTAAAAGAGATGCTCAGCGACAGGAAAGTAAATTTGAAAAAGGCATTGGACTGCTAGAGTATAGAAATTGGTAGCAGAATGAAGAGCGTGAGATTATTCTGGTAGTAATGAAAGAAAAAATGGATACATTAACAGAGTGGCTACAAATAAAGACAAATGAATACTGAAGATACAGATGGAGAATGAAGAAACGGGTCAAATGGAAGTTATTGCAACATAAGTGGAATGGCAAGCTGGTGAACGAGTTTAAAGAACTAGAACAAATTCATTTTGATTTGTTAGAGGAGGAGAGACTCAAAGGAATAGAGTCACATCAAAGAGGATCTGCTAAATTCCAGAAATTCTATGATGGGAGATTGGTGCTTGAAGCATCAAAAGAGGCCGAAAGGTCTTATATTTTTAAAACTAATAATTTTTTGATGAATGCAGGTACAACACCAGATGAGAAATCTGTTACCATAGGGACAATCAATGATTATAGTTTTGATCAAGGAGAAGTCCTTGATTATTATTCATTTCCAAAATTTGAGTGTTCAGCGCAATTGGAGAAGGAAGCGGCAGACAAAGAGCCAGAGGCTGAAGAAGATAAGACCAGAGATATTGTAATGGAAAGAGAAGAAGAAACTATAGAAAACATCAATCGTATTGATGTAATTGACAAAGAGGAATTACTCCAAGGAATTGGTGGAAGTAATTTTTGTAAAGGCCGATGGAATCTGGTTTACAGAGTGAGTGATGTTGGTGATGGTGAGCTTTCTGATTTAGCTCGTATTAAATTCAAGACTATTGAGTCAGCTGATAAACTTATGAATGCTGATGTAAAACCTGTTGGAGATTCTTTCAAAGTTTGGAGACCAAAAGAATGGGTATTAGGATTTCTACACAAGTCTGTATTTCCTGAAATAAAGGTGAAGTGGTATGGAAAGTGAGAGTTACATTCAAAGGTGTTATGAAAATACTATTCTGGGAATTCTGTGAAAAATTACAAAATGGAGTTGATACTTTAAAAGACCAGCGACAAAACAGAGTTTTGAATCCTGGAGGTAGCAAGTCATTGAGACTTATGGCTGTTGAATTATTACATAAAAGTGACAGACGTCATATATAGGAGTCTATGGAAACTTTTCTACATGGGGATTTTGATGCAGGAGCATCCTACTAAAATGTTATTGTTTGGGTGATTTAGGTGGTGATGTTTTTTTAATTATTTTATAAATTATGTACACTTTAATAAATTTGAGTGTGAGGTTTATTGTAAATATTCTCTTATAACTGAGAATATGATAGGAGTTTGGTTTTATTGATATCTTAGGGATTATAAACTCCTTAAATAGGAATTGGTTGTGTCAAAGGTGCAACAATCTATTTTAGGATTTGGTTGAGTCATTTTTGGAGGAAATCATGGATTCAAATTAATCCACAACTATGTATAAATATGAGCCTCGTATGAGGATGGAGAAATAGATATATGGTGGAATAGGATAGAAGAAATTTTTTTAGAGAGGAATAGTGTGATTGTGCAAAGATTGTGCAAGAGGCGAGAACAAGAGGGCAAACAGATGTAATATTTGACCAAAGAAGAGTTTGAATCTATAACTTATTGTTATTATTATATGCAAGTATTTTTTTTGTATTTGGCTCTATGCTCAAATATATTGTTTAACCTCTGTTACACAACAGATGCACTAAATTATATCGTAGAAAAATGATCAAATTCTAGGTGCAAGGAAACACTAATCAGAATCAATTCAAACCGGGGAACGCAGATCTTAGACAGATCAAGGTGGAAAGGTGTTATCACATCCAATTGAAATTTCACATTTGTAAGTTTGAGTTCTTAATTCATCATATGATTTCTGTGAGAAGTTTGGAAGTAGATTTGATGTGAATGTTGGACATAAGAGCAGTTGACAGTGGAGTAGCACTAGCAACAAAAGGTTTTTGCAGATAAAAAATAAACGCATAGAGCTTCATTGAAATTGAAAAACTTCAGGATTAGTGGCAGTGTTAAGACGTGAGAAACATAAATTTAATATGGGAATAGCATATAAGGAACAGTTTGTAAGTGTGATTCGATGGTAACTATTCCATTTTTTATGTAGGATCCATAAATAGGAATCCTGTGCATATGGTCTTGCTTTGAGTATATTATTGTGTTAATCTGTGATGTATATTAACTTTTGAATGGTGGTTAATTTGAAGACTATGCAAATCACTATTTGGTAATAATAAAAAAATTGTGAACTCTATGATTCTGCACACATTCTGATCTGTGCAGTATGATTTGCATCAATAGTGGGACCTATTCACCCACTGTGCAGAAATAAACCTTACATTTTCTGCCTTTCCACTTTATCTTTCTACTTTACCTTTTAGACATCACTATATTATTGTTTCCACTTATCTCTGCCTTCCGGATTCACCGATTACGATTAAAGTGGGGCCATTTCTCCCTACCACATTACGCTTTCCCCCAAAAAACCATCGCACATTGCAAAATATACCACAATGCATATCGGAAAACATAACTTATTCCATTTTGGAAACCATTAAAACTTGCGATCACCGATGTACGATATATATCACATCGCACATATCTTAACTTTTCACTCATTCAATTTCAAAAAATTTATAGTTTAACCATATTCCCAAAACCTATCCATTCTCGATTACAATTTGTGATGCGTTTGGACCCACCATAATACTCATCTCACCGCTATACGTCATTCATTTCCTACCATTCGATAATTTATAACTTTGTTGATGCACTGGGCTCCATCTCCATCTTACCACATCATCCCCCATCAACGCAAATCACACTTCGCGAGTTTTAGCACTTACCACATTTCCCCAAAATCTAAACTCTATGATGTGTGGTAAACTATAAATATTGTGATGAGTGATTTGGGTGTGTCCCAATCGCATATCGCACTTTGCAAGTTTTAGATTTTACCTCCAGTGTTCATAGTGAAACCCTAAGATTTACGATTTGTTAGAGACGTCGGTCCCACCTTCCCCGCCATATCACCTCCACACTTCGCATCACATCGCTGAATCCATTTCTCATATCATAAACTGTAAAACATGTGATGTGCAATATTTCTATGGATGCGATAAAGTTCAGAACTAAAGCCTATAGGATTTCAAGTCCAGGTATATGTTTTCTTTTTTCATTGTTTTGTTTAAAAAAGGGTTAAGCACAGCAGAAAGGAATCAAGTAACAAATATACATAATGGGTCAAGACATGTAAAGGGAATTCATACAACAGATTTTTCCAGCACAGTACTTTTTTTGCTAGCACAGTGCTAAAAAGGTGGTGACTCATCAACAATCTTCCACCAGAACAGGTCCAAAAATGTAGATGCACTCCTTTTAGATTGATTTCTTTCCTTTCAATTCATTTTGAGAAATTATAGGTTTCCTTTCCACATCGGCATTGATTGTAATTATTTAATTGTTTTTGTATAAATACTTCAGTTTTGGAAGTATCAAGGGTTGATTGATTGAGATTAGAACTATTTTTGTCTATTGAAGTACTGTAAGCATTTTCAAAGCACTGAGAATCAATAATACTAAAATCATTCAAAGGATTCTTGTGGCTTAAATATTGGTGATGTTTTTATTTAGTTATTATGTTTCATTGTAATCATCTGAATTCCAATTGTAAAGTAGAAAACGTGATGAATAGGATTTACTTTTGAGTACCTTATTCTCGTTGTGTTTACAATCATATTGTTTTCCACTAAAGGCTAAACTAAATAATTCTTAATTTCTCTTTAGTTCTACTGAATATTTTCATATTTATGTCATAAATCCACTTATAAATTCGAAAGATAAAATAAATATTCCTAGCTTGCCCTGTTTTTACTCTGTGAAAAGTTGATGCAACTATCCAATTATATTTTGACTCCATTGCCCAATAGACATTAATCAAATGAATACAGTCAATTTTCCAAAACAAATAAATAAAAACTCAAAACCCAAATGCAATCATAACTAGGCTAAAAATTTATCCAAACAAAGTTAAATCTTAAATAGAGAGCTCTCTCTATAACTGGCATGGCTAGATCCCAGTTTCCAAAGTTGGTTTGATGTTGGCATGTGATTAGTTCTCACAATCTCTAGTAAATCACAAAATGCTAACGGAGTATATCACCATATATTTAAATAAGTGGTGTAATATGTTATATTGGCAAGCTCTATAAATTAGGGTAGCTAAATTTGTGTTTGCCATGTCGACATGTACAAGTGGATTTATTTATGTGAATTTTCACCATAATAAAAAATTTATAAATGTTTACATTATGAATATATAAATTACAACTAAACTCACAAATATTTATTTATGTTATTTATTTGTCATGTTTACATGTAAACCTAAAATGTATTTATGTAAGTTTGCACCATAAATACAAAAAATTCAAAGTAATTGTTTTCTCAATATTTTATTTCAATTATTTACTTTTTGTGTTATTCTCATGAGAAAATAAATACACAAAACCATAATACATAATTATTTACTTTATGAATAAGCCAATTGAGATAAATACTTTTTATATTATTTTCATATAAAAATAAAAAAAATGGTGAATCCATGGAGTTAGATTACTCTTTTTTGGAAGAACTCGTGTTCCAACGGTTGAAAATGTAGCTCTGTGAGGGTATTTTTTAATCCCTCCATCAAGCTCTTAAAAGATGCATCTAAGACTAAATAAAACCCTTGATTAAACTGCATAGCTCCATCATGCTATGAATCTTGATGGAGACACATAGCTTGATATAGCTATAATATTTAAATATGCCATTAAATTTTTCTTCAACTTAATGATAGTGTTTTATGTGGTTATGGCATTGAGAAGCCAATAATATTGCACATGGTATAGTATGGTTTTCATTTTTATATTATACTTCGTATATTTTTTATTATTTCATTAGATATATGTATGTATGCAATTTTAGAGTTTTATACATTTTATAGTGTTTTTTTTATGTAAGCTTGGAAGGACCCCTTTTTCATTGATTTTATAAACAAAAAATAGCCAGATTTACCAGTTTGGTGGCCTCAACTGAGCCTGAGAAGGAAACCGGGCCTGTTGGCCACCTGATGGCATGGTATGCCATCTAAAAAAATGAGGTTTTGAGTCTGTCATTCCAAGAAAGCAAAGCTTGGATACTCACACATATACAGTTTTTCATAGATTGACTAACATATTTACTGGACACTTGGAAATTTAAATTCTAGACACATATAAATATTAAGGAAAAAATACATATTAAAAAATCCATCAACTACTCAGCGTTGTCTAGAACCGAGGTTGACTCCACTAGTGTCAGACCCTCAACTGAGGTGCCAACCTGCTCAAAAGGCTTGGAAATACACGGGAGCTGGTAATCAACATGATCAAGGTGCCCATCTTGTTTCCTCAGCTAGAACTTGATCTTATCAAACTCACTCTTGTATTTTGGGAAGTCTTGGTATAATGTCACTAGTCTCATAGATATTTTCTCCAAGGCTTTGTCAAGGATGCTTGAATTTCGTTATATTATCTCTTGTTTGTCCTATATTTGGTATTAAACCTCTCCATTCCTCAGTATCCCTCTTTGTCTCTGCATGTCTATTTATGTCAACTTCCCATTTTTGAATGAGATTTTTAATTTCCTTTCTTGTGTTTTCATGGTATGATTTTGATTCCTCTTGGATCAAATCGTTTACATGCCTTCTTCCTCTCAGCTTGCTCGAGGGTGAGCTAGGTTGGGCTTCTACCTCCATCCCTTTATATTTCTGGTGACAGCCTCAAGATACAGGGCTATTGGAGTGGTCGTGAGCTGCAAGACTCTTGGAGTGTGCCATCCCATAGTATTTGACAAATTTTCGAGGTAGGTGACCTGTCCAAACAATCAAACGAAGGTGTAATTACATATAATGATAACGATAAAAGTTCCATGCATCCAAATTATTGGAACAAAGGTGACTTAGGCGCCTTTTCACAAGACTTCTCCCCTGCCCTTCCCTCTACGGACCCATCGCACTCATACCCAGCTTAATGTTTTTCACCCCTGTCCCTGATGGGCATGTGCACCCTAAAAATTCTCTTGAAACCCCAAAGAGTTGCCACCTTCCTTCAATCTCCTAGCCTCACTTCTAATGTCCTCTCTCTCATCATACCTCCCACCCTCTAAATTTACAGACCAGGTGTCGATGCCCATTGATCAGCCATAGGTGGAATTCCATCTCCCATTCCCCATGCCCATTGAGCTCAATTAGCTCAACGTAGTATAAACTTGCAAAACCTTTGAACTAAACACAACTGAGGACTACTCCTTAACTCTATACCCTTGCAGGATTACCTGACCCTTCACAATTCCTTCCTGTTGGCATCCCTTACTTGAAAGACTCACACTTAGGTGCATGCTGAGGCCATGCCCAAATCCTACTCCGACACATAGGTAGAGACCCAAAAGAACCCCAACCTTCTCCCAACTAGATTTGAAATGGTTTCTCTCTCCCCTACCTAGCAGAAGACTATAACCGTCCTGCTTAATCCACTTCTTCTCCCATAGAGACTGAACCAACTCATAAAACCTAAACATGGCATGAACAAGGGAGAGGAAACCAAGCACATACCTGAGTTTTGCTGTGGTGGAAGTGTGATGGAGGTTTTTTATCTCGCATTCTCACCTGCACTAGAGTCTGTCGTCATAAAAAAACCCCACACCTTCCTCCACCCTATCTTAAGCTCCATGCACGGGCCTCCGTCCCGCCACCTCACCTCGTGCTAAATGCAAAAATACAACCTACCACCATTTACACTCATGTGGAAAGTGGTGGGCTTCAACCCCAAGGCCACTACCATTAATAATTATGGGACGGACGATCTTCTTCGTCACACCCCAATTAGAAAGCTGAGTTCGGGAACTTTGGGTGAGCTCCGCCCTTCGAATTTTATTTCTCTATGATGCTTTGTAGTTCTTCCATGAGATTAGGAGGCCTTATTAATTCAATAGGTTCATTTGGGTGAGCAAAACCACAATTTTCCAGGAGGTCAACTGCTTTTTTTCCTTCCCTCCTTACATGGGCAATAATTATATAATAAAATTTCTCGATTGTATCCTCCAATCCGTGCACATGTCAAGCAGTACGCTAGCTTTGGCTAATTTTTTCCAACTTTGTTCATTGATTAATATTTTTTAGAGTGTTCATAAACAACTGAGAGTCTCCTTCGATTACCAGATTTTTGTATCCTAGCCTGATGACCAAGAGGAGACCTTGGTGCACTCCTATGAATTCCTTTTCATTGTTCTTGCAAAAGCCATAAGAGTCAGCATATATAAATATGGATGTGCTTTTATGATATCAAAAAATCCCTCTATCTCCTGCTTGCCATGAATTTCCTTTTAAGACAATATAAAATTTGAGTTTGATGAATCCCTCTCGAGGAGGTTTGAAGATTCTAATGGTGTCCCCTCTGTCAGGGATCACTTTCCAATAAGTTGGAGAGACCATGCTAGGCACTAGGTGGAGGCCCTGAAGAATTATTTCTTCCTGAGGAGCCACTTTCCAATCATCTCGCATGAATTTATCTGATACGATGGTTTCTCTTATGTTTTTTTTAATTCCTTCTCACACTATCTCTTGGTCCAAGCTAGTGTTTTTGAATATCCATCAGTTCCTTTCCTTCCACATTGTCCATAGAGTGAACCCTGGAGCAAGGGCCCATGCTCGGTTAATGAATGGGATGGAGTATAAGTCTTATCTCCAGATTAGGATGTTCTCCTTTATGCCACCCAGGTCATGATATATCCTATCAAACAACGATTCTAATTGTCTCCATTTTCTCTCCACATACTGACAAGAGTTGACGGGGTGTTCTAGTGTTTCCCTCTAATTTCCACACAGGGCACAAATCAATGGCCCTTCAAAGCCTCTTTTGGTCAGTTGGTCCCAGGTCAATATCCTGCCTCTACAAACCAACCAGATGAAGTAGGTCACCTTCAACTACCATTTCCCTCCCTAAATTTTCCTCGAGCTTTAATATTGATTCACCTATACCCATCCTTCTTTTATCCTATAAGCCTCCTTGACTATAAATAACAATTTGTAGCATAGTCTTATATCAAGGTGTGTGACCCTTCCTGGAAGGTGATTCTTCTCGCGTCTAGCTCCTTCTTCAAATGGATCCATTGATCTTAATTCAATGCATTTGGCCAATCTGTCCTGTCTTTCCATCTTCTCCATCCACAGTTAATGGTCTCTTCCCTATAGTATTGGTTTACCATTTATTAATTGTTTTTCATAGCATAAGTGAACCATACACTCAGTTCCTTTCTAGGGAATAATTTCCCCTTTATTGCGAGGATTTTTTCCAAAAGAGGGTTTTTTTTCAATTCCTTATTTCCCAGAACAAATGTTGCAAAATAGGATCCTTATTTTGGGCTGTTATATTCCAGATGGTAAATCATTTAGGGGGTACCAGTATCTTAAAATATCCTATGTACAGTTGGGCATGTTGTATTTCATCATCCATATATGCCTCCATAGTACCGTTCCTCCATGTGCCCATCTCCACAATAATTTTTCCCCCAATACCTGGTTGAGAATAAACAGGTCTCTCGGGCCTATTCCCCCTTCCATATTTGGTTTGATGAGGTTCGACCATGGTACCAAGGACCATTTTTTCAACTATTGGGCCCCTCTCAGAAGGAAATCCTTGAATATTTCCTCCATTTTGTTGTAGATTATTCTAGGCATGACCATTCCAGGCAGTTAGTAAATGGGGATGGACTGCAGGATGACTTTAAGAATGATAGTGCAACCAGCCATATTGAGGGCTCTAAAATTCCAATTGTTGAGCTTACTTTGAATTTTTTAGATAATATGACTCTAGCAATAAATTTTTAGAGAGATTGTAGGAAAGGGCATGCCTGGGTATTTAGTGGGAAGAGAGCTGATACCAAACCCAAACACTCTTGCCAGAAAGGTTTCGATATTTCTAGCCTTTTTGAAGAAGAATATGCGAGAATTTTCAGTATTAATAAGGGTTCCAGTGGCTTCCATAAACACATGGAGGATATCTTTAATGTTTTTGGCTTCCTTCAGCTAGACATGACAAAAGAGAATAATGTTATTAAGAAATTTCTAGTGGGTAAGAGGGAGCTCATTTCCCTAGAGCTTAAGGCCACGAGTCTTGAGATTACGAGTTTTCTTATTTAGGAGTCTACCAAGGCCTTCATTAGCTTGAATAAATAATAATGGGGAGATGGGATCTCCTTATGGTTAAATTATTTGGTTGGGGAACCATTTAGGAGGATGTAATAGATAGGAGAGGAAACCATAGCATGGATCCATTAGATCCATATCTGATCAAACCCATAAGCTTGAAGGAATTTGGTGAGGAAGGTCGAACTTATGTGGTCATAGGATTTAGATAAATCTAGTTTGATAATCATCCTTGAGATTTTCATATGATTCAGGGAATGAATTGCTTCCTGAGAGGTAGTAAAACCATTTAGGATCTTACGGCTCTCTACAAAACCAGTTTGTTCAGATGATATGAGGGAAGGAAAAAAAGGTTTAAGGTGCCTAACCATAATAGTCACAATGATTTTTTATATGACATTACATAAATAAATTGGATAGAATCATTTGGGATCCTATGATTTAGCAGATTTAGGAATCGGCATTCTAAAAGTAGCATTGAGACTCATAAATGCCTTTTGGTTCTGTATTGACTCCTCCACCACTTCTTCAATGTATTTTCATATGAATTTCCATGCAGCTTGGAATAATTCCACTGTGAAACTATCGGGGCCTTGGGCTTTTTTTTTTTCATACCTTTTACCACGTCCTCCACTTCCTCCATTGTTACCACCTGGACAAGGCCGAGGTTCTAATATTTGGTAACGAGGCGCGAAATTTTTTGGGTGATTATATGGCTTGCCTCAGAGTGATCCTGCTTGGTTCAGAGAGCAAGGTATGAACGTGATGTACAACCAGTTCTTCCATGTCCTCATGACATACTATTATGTCTTCAGCCTCATTTTTTTGTGAGAAGATCATGTTATGCTATCTGTGTTGGACAATTTCTTTATGGAATAAGTGTATGTTCTTCTCTCCTTCCCTCAACTAGTTGACTCCATATTTATGCTTCCAGAGCATCTCCCCCTATTTTCTATGTTCTTATAGTTGCATTATCAGCCATCCCTCTTCTTCTACTAGAAGTTTTGATCTGCCCTCTATGATAATCTACAGTTGGACAAATATTTATCTTCTTCTTTAACTCCTCTTGGTCTTTGAATATGTTTCCAAATTCCTCTTTGTTACACATCTTGATCCTTTGATTGATCTACTTTAGCATGAGTTGGAATGTATGCATAAGATTTCTTCCCACCACTTTGTTGTTCTTCCACCATTCTTCAAGTTGCTCCAATAGCTTAGGCTCTCAGAACCAAAACACTTCAAATCTTATTCATGGTCCTATTTTTAGGTTGATCTTGAGTCGTACTGGCCAAATTTCTGAGCCCATTCTGGGGAGCATGGAGGTTTCGATGTATATGTCTCTCGAGATGACCTGTTTTGATACCAAGAACCGATCCAATTTGGATGCAATCTCATTTTGAGCTCCTCTCCAATTCTTCCCAGTGAAGGTTCCATTATTGGTTTGTAGGTCCACCATTTTTAGATCCAATATTTTATCCCTAAACATTTCCATATCTGGGTACTATCATTGAATTCCTCCTTTATTCTAATCGAGAGACATTATCATGTAAAATTCCCCTCCTACTATCCATAATTCTACCTTAAATTCTCTTCTCATATTAGCTAGGTTTTGGACAAAGGCCTCTTTCTCCCCTGGGGTATGAGGTCGATAAAACCCAGTAAGGAGAATCCAATCAGTGAATCCTATGTGTATAAAGAGGCCTATAAGCATTCAGGGACTACTTGCTCAATCCTCAAAGAAGACTTCCATCGGGTTCCACAAAATGGTTTCTCCTCCCACACTTCCTCTAGAGTCGAGTGTAGTCACTTCATATGCTAGCTTGAAGCTTTGAACTATCTCTTTGAGCTTGGATTCCTGGATCTTGGTTTCTTGGATGCTCATAATGTTGGCCTTGTCTTTCCTCAGTAACTCCTTCAAATACCATTGCTTTCCTTTACTATTAAGGCCAAAAATATTATCTATATCCTTTCCCTCCATATGATTCTTATTGGGCCGACATCACATTAATGTCATGCCCATCAAAATCATCCATAGGTTTCTATGGTTGGCGTATAAAACACCTACAAGAAAAGATTCCTCGAGGGGGATATGAATATATTCACTTCCACTTGATTGAGTTTTTCAATTGTATGGCATCATGTTGATGTCAGTAATCGTTGACTCTTTTAATTGACCTTTCCTCCTAGTTTATGTCACCATCTCATCAGTTCCAACTATCGACACTTGTCGATGGAGGGAGGCAAAACATTCCTCGAAGGGAATTTTTTATGGAACTTCTTTGAT
The DNA here is from genome assembly GCA_034641835.2 of Pinus albicaulis. Taxonomy (NCBI): domain Eukaryota; kingdom Viridiplantae; phylum Streptophyta; class Pinopsida; order Pinales; family Pinaceae; genus Pinus; species Pinus albicaulis. The sequence goes on from CM076581.1 coordinate 1,098,925,300, forward strand.
GCCTCTCTATAATTTAACCCATAACAAAAATAAATTTTAAATAATACATTGGTTCTAAAATAAATGCCTCCTAACAATTAAATGATTTTTTTACTCCTCGGTAAAATCCCTTTCCACATGGTCACAATCTTCTTTTCCATATGGCACTACTATGTCATTGCATGACCCCTATTTTGGGTCCATGTTTTTTTTTCTACTTCTTCCATGCATCCTCTACTAACATCATCAATTAACATCATCCGTCCCATAAATATGGTATCATGCTTATCCATCACCATTTCTCATTGGTGTTTTCCATAAGTTATGGGTAATGATTCTTTGAATGGACTACTGAATGGGTAAAATCCACAATTTTGGACATAAACTTCCAAATCCTGAATAAAATCATTTTTCATTCATCATTCGGTTCAAGATCCAAATTTTTTTACACTTGATTGATTTATTTCCCATGTTTTCAATGCAACTCATGTGCCATACAACTTCCCCCTACTCCACCATATTCCACTACATCTCACATCCTAGTAATAACACTAGGGCCACATATAAACCATATATCACTACCATGCGTCTCCATTCCTTGAACTTTATAAATGCATTATATCTAAAAATAATCGATCCCATCAAGGAATCTCACTAAAACAACAAATACCAAATACCAATTATCACCCAAATATGACATTGGAGGAAGGGTAAGATAATACTTACACTTTCTCCACATACTTAAGAATATTATCATTAAATAAGGGTCACTTTACCCTTCCATGTGATCCACCTCATTGATCATACTATTATGGAGGGAAGGTGGGTTGATCCTTCCTCTACATGAATCATGACAAAAGTTTCATATTTGAGGAAGGGTTGGTTGACCATTACTCTTCATTTGCATTATTGAGAATACTATCCTAGAGGATATATTTTAATATTTTTTATGTGATCCACCTCATCAATAATACTATCCAGGAGAAATGTTTGGTAGACCCTTCCTTGAGATAGATCATCACATAAAGACCATTTTGGAGGAGGGATCAACTAACCGTTATCCCTTTTCTATCTCCTTGAGAATTTTATCGTGGAATATGGGTTGGTAAACTCTTCCTGTTACCCACCTCATTGATCATAAAATCTTAGGTGAAGGGTCAGTTGACCCTTCATTTACATCAATCATGAGTAAAATCCAATATTTGAGTAATGGTTGGATAACATTTCCTCTTCACCTACGTCCTTGAGATTACTATCCTATATGACAGGAGGACCAATGCTAACCTATAATTTTTCTCTAATATTATAATATATGAGGCCATTAAAATGGATGAATTTCATATACCAACCCTTCTAAGTCAAGGTCATTAGTTTTCCGTTCCACTTGTTTTTCCTCCTTGAGAGTATTTTCCTAGAGGAAGGGTCGACCAACCCTCCCTTGGAATATTTATAAAGGATTATAATATTTTATATCACTAACATGGTTTAAGGGTTGGTTGACCCTAATAAGTGATCCATATCCTTAGTAATACTATCATATAGGAATGTTTGGTTGATTCTTCCTCTAGATTATGAAAGAGGAAAATACCATATTTTCGTAAGGGTTAGCCGAGAATTCCTCTTTCTCATCTTTTTCAATAAAAAAATATCTTGGTCGAAGGGTCAACAAACCCTTCCTCTTTCAATATACCATTCCTTTATGTAAATAATATTACCCTAGAGGAAGTTCTTATCAACCCTTACTATACATGAATCATTGCCAAAATAGCATATTTGATGAAGGCTTGATCAATGCTTCCAATTGATTTTCCTCCTTGAGGGTATTGTTATAGACGACATGTTACCTAACCCTTAATTTGAATACTTCTCTATGGTTATATTATTTGAGGTTAATATTGTGGAGGAAGGGTTAACCAATAGTTTTAAGTGGTCCACCTCCTTATTCATACTATCATGAAGGAAGCGTTGACCGATGCTTCTTCTATATTAAATATAAGGTTAATAAAATATTTGAGGAAGGTTCAGTTAACCATTCCTCTTCCTCATATTCATTAATAAAATACTATCCTAGTGGAAGTGCGAGTCATCGCTTCCAAGTGATGCATACCCTTGATCGCACTACCTTGGGGGAATGGTCAAACAATCTTTCATCTACATGAATAACATCTAAAATACCATATTTCAACAAGGGGTAGCTAATCCTTCCACTTGATATACCTCCTTGAGAGTATAGTCTTGGAAGAGTGGTTAGCTGAACCTTCCTCAAATATATTTATGTAAATTTGAAAAACCTTTATTATATGGTAATGATGTCAATATGATAACATTCCACATCAATTTAAAGACAAAGAAATTTGTTAGAATAGGAACATAATAGGGCTAAGTTTATGTTGAATCTTTAGGTGAAATGAATTTTATTTTTTTAGGAATGTATATAGCTTTCCTTCACTGAAACTAATTTTTGAAGCTAAGGGGCATGGAGAGAAACTAATTCAATGTTTCTTAAACCACCAAACCAATCATTATTATTTCCAACAAACAAACAAACAAAATATGCTGACACATTCTTTAACCAAAAATTATTAAATAATGAATATTTAACATGAGGCTTGAGAAAATTAAAGGAGGAAATCAATAACCTCATAAAGAGATTTTGGCATAACATTTCTTCAATCATTATCAGATTTAAACTTTTTTATAAATCAATAAATGAATTAATTTACAATAAAACTTAATTTATGAAAATAAATTAATAAATTAATATAAAAATTAACAATTAATAATGAAGGTAAAGATAAAAATTATATATTAAGTCCCACTACTTCCCTCCATTTCCATCCATTTTTTTCCCTCCAATTCCAAAATTTTCCCTCCATTTTTTGTTGGGAAACATATATATATTCACACTTTAATCTTCATCTCCATTGTTAATTGGATTTGTGCTTAGTGATGGTTATCTCTGGTCTTCTAGTTTGGTGATGGGTATCGACTCCTCGTTTCATCTTCTGGTCTCATCTTCCATGCTTGGTGATAGGTATTATCTTGATAAAAATGATTCTTTGTAGATTTTTGTATTCTCCTATATTTTTCCACCGGCATAGACCGAGGCATTTTCCTATTTTTTTTCCACATATTGTTGATACTTATGTTATTTTACATGTTTATTTTTGATAGATACCTTATGGTTTCAGTAACCTATGAAATTATGTTTAGTTATTTAGTTCACTCTACATTTATTTAATAGCATGTGCCTACCCCTAGCCTCTGTAAAGTACATATATATATTTTCTTCTCAAAGCCTTTTATCTAGTACCATACCTTTAGAAATACAATTTTTACCTTTTATCCTTGTAACCTAGCCTAAACCATTAGACATAATCATTAGAGATATTCGTTAAGACTCCCCTGAACCCAAAATTTGTCAAATCCATAGTCCCAGTTCAGACTTTCCTTTATTTTAATTATAATATAGATTTCAGATCCACCTGGGATATGGACCTAAAACTTTGAAAAACATGTTTCACTTGCCTTCGAAATCCATCTCCATACAGCTAGCTTATTAAGCCCTCCCATCTTTTGTTTGTATCAGTATTCAAGGTAAGAAGGTAGAATGATGAAACCTGCACATCAATCAACATATCCTCATTTCTCGTTAGGTAAGGAGATAAAATTTACAAATTAGTATATTATGAATTGTTCCTTGAATTTTTTTAATGATTTAAATTAGAAAGAAAACTCTTGTAGGCTCACTTAACAGCACAGGGACGGGGATTACCATGAGCCATAGAAGCTTCACCTAGCTAATCACAAGCGAACAATATATTCCAAATGTAGGAAAATAACATCTACTACACGCTGCTTCTTGGCGCTTAGTATATGCCTACGTTTGATGATGATTTATGGGTTCAAACAAAAATTTATGCTTTCCCCCAAATTATTAGTTGTGAAGAATGGTATTGTACGTGATTATATTCAATGGAACCATATGGAGCACATCTTACCTAACCATACATCTCTTCCCCTTACCCCAACTCTCGAAAAGCTAATTCCCTAGTGAGGCTCTAGTACAAATCTTCCCCTTACGCCAGCTCTGGAAAAAATATTGGAGAATTGAGCCCACCTGGCATTGATTTCTTCGGGAAACCCCAAGAAATTAGGAGCCAACACACTTCTCCTCACAAACCTATTGATTCTGCAATGCTCTCTCAGTTGAAGAAATTCTTAGCAATGAAGAAGATTAAAAAGATGTGAATCGAGCCCACCTGACATTGATTTGTTTGGGAAAATCCAACTACTTAGGAGCCAACACACTGGTCCTGAAAAGCCTCTTGATACTACAGTGCTCTCTCAGTTTAAGACTTTGCAATGCTCCCTCAGTTGAAGAAATTCTAAGTTATGAACAAGATTAAAAAGATGGCTCTTCGTTTAAGTTAATGTTGCAGACTTATTTATGATTTTTGAAGTTATTTTCTTCAATTAAAAATATGGCTCTTCATCTAAGTTAATGTTGCATATTTATTTATGATTTTTGAAGTTATTTTCTTCTTCATAACATTCACACCTTTTGATATCCTTTTATTTCTCAAAGAAACTTGTTTAAATGAAATTTGAAGCATATTAGAGGTTCATTATAAACCTTTTACAGCAGAAGTTTTCACCCACATTGAACTTGTATAATAAAGTTCATACCTACATAACCAAACTGTCAGGATATCATCACTATATAGGGTTTATATTTTTCAATTAGCCCCCCCATTAATAATTAAATAAGAAATCTAAGTTACCCTTATATTTTCTATTTACAAATTTCTACTGTAAACTAACAACTGAAACTTCCCCTCTTACTTTATGCACTCACAAATAATTCACTAGCAAGACAGGGGAGGTTTTATAATCATCATTGTATGCATGTTTGACAACAAGATTTTTTTTCTCAAATCAATTGGTTTAAATGAAATTTGAAGCATATTAGGGGCTCACCATAGACCTTTTATGGCAGACGTTTTCACCCCCATTAAACTGTAAGCTAAATTTCATACCCATATATCCAAACTTCAGGGATATCATCTCTATATAGGATTTATATTTCTCAATTAGCCTCCCCATTGATAATGAAATAAGAAATATAACCTGCCCTTATCTCTTCTATTTACAAATTTCCAGTGTAGACTAATGACTAGAACTTCCTCTCTACTCTATGCACTCGCAAATAATTCACTAGCAGGATAGGGATGTTTCATAATCCACACCGTATGTACGTCTAAAAACATGAATAGATGACTTAGAGCTTAAATATAGACATTAAATGTATAAAATAGATTCCAATTAACCATTGGAATGAACAAATTTTATTATTTTTTGGTGCAAACATAGAATTATTTCACTCCACTTTCAGCTTCTAGGACACGAAACCAATGCTCCAGAAGCTAAAAGTGGCATGGATCAACAAATCTATAAAATAATATATACTGAGACAAAAAAATTTCCATGGAAAAATTATGAGCCAATACTCTACCTACCACAATTAAACTTACTACACCACAAGATTACAGCTATGATCAAATAGCATAAACGTCTCTATGTTACAATACTCTTTTTGGTTGGCCCTGTTCATGGCTCCCATGAACATTTTCAACAAAGTTTCTCAGATAGCCTAAAACACTAACACAACTCAGTTTTTTCATATATATATATATATATATATATAGAGAGAGAGAGAGAGAGAGAGAGAGATAGTTGGGTTTTTCCTACACTAAAATGTCAACCCTAGGTTGATCATCAGCCTCCATGGTGAAATAATATCATACAATATTTTTGGTTCACCTATTTTGCAAGGAATTTGGGCCAATGGTAACTACACATTTATTTTCTCCATTTGTATTGCTACTACCCATCTTCTTGGGAAGAGTGATGTAGTGGTTTAGACTAGACTTCCCTAAACTGTAATCCTTGCCAGAGGCTTTAAAGAAACCAGAGTCAATTTTATGATCTTTATTCTTAATTCATGCATGGAAAAAGGCTGAGACTACCTTGTTGCTGATGCAAAACATATTAAACTGGAGATAATAATCAAGATCATTATTACCAATATATGGCTTCTTTTATGGTGAAAAAATGTGCATCTATAATCTATTTTCTATCATTTTAGATATTTTTTTTATTGTTTCTTTACGTTCCACTTTTTAGCTCTATAGTTAAACTTTCCAATAACTCTTTAGAATCACTACACTATTCCTGTTAATTTTAATATGAGGGCAGTGAGGTGACTCTTCATGGCATTCTCCATGATTTGGTTTTCAATTACTGCTCAAAATAGGATGCCCACCAAATAAATCCAAAAAGAGAAGCTCCACAAACCACTTTCCTCAATAAATCTGCCCTCCAAAATTCAAAGAGTCTTCAACAATTCATGGTGATGTGTCAAGAAAACTCCAAGCTATCTTTAATGATGCCTCAAGGTGTATTCAATGAATTTCTAAATTCTGCATTATTCGATGCTTCAATTTTCTCCAAAACTATTAAATGATTCCCTGTCCAATATTCTTCAAATTTGAGGTCCCTGTCATTGACTACTGTTATGAAAACAACTCCAAAAATAGGAGAAAAGAGAGATAAACACCTTACAAATCAACCAATTTGAGCAGGGAAACCTCCAATACATTACATAAATGAACAATTCTTGGATGATAAAAATGATAAAAACTCCTTCTATATATAGGATTCCAAGGGATCACAATATAATCCTAGCTAACCTAACAATAATAATGTAAGGCCACAATAATGACAATATTGGGGTTACAGGGGTACAACAATAACAATAAGGGGGTTACACTAACAATAATAAGGGACTATGCTAGTAATATAGGGACCTAACATGCCCCTCTCATTCAAAAATTTCTTGTCCTCAATGCTTGAGTAGCTCGGCATGCTTCCGTATAAAATTATCTTCCTCCCATGTGGAATCTTCAGTAGGTAAGTTCTTCCACTTGATGAGATACTCTGAAATTGATTTATTTCATAGCTTTTGAGTTCTTGTTTCTGTGACTACTTCAGGTTCCAAAATGATTTTTCCTTCCTCATGAAGTTTTTGCAGTATCGTTTGAGATGGAAGTTTGTCACCTATAACCTTCTATAAGCATGAAACAATGGAATACTAGATGCATTCGTGAAGAAGCAAAAAGATCCAATTTGTATGCCATAGTACCAATCTTTAGCAATACCTTGTAAGGACCATAATAATTTGGTGATAATTTATTATCCTTATTAGATTACTTGAGAGAAATTTTTTTGTATGGTTGTAGCCGTAAAAATACCTAGTTTCCTGCATCAAAATTTCTCTTGCTGCAATGTTTATATGCCTACTATTTCATTATATTTTATGCCAAATTTAAGTTATCCTTTAAGAGTTGGAGAACTTTTTGTTCATGCTCGATGTGATCTTCCACTTCTTGAACCTTAGAATTTTCTCTTAAAGATGATGTGATGGATGGTGAATGATATCTGTAAAGTGCCATAAATGGGGTCATTTTTGCTGCAGTATGGAAGGAAGTGTTATACCACCATTCAGCAAGAGGTAACCACTTGACCCATTGTGTTTGCTTATCAAATACAAAAAAATGGATATATCCTTCCAAACATATATTGACTATCTCAGTTTGACCATCGGATTGAGGATGATAAGATGAGCTATGAGCTAGTTGAGTACCCAAAAAAGAAAATAATTCCGTCCAAAAATTTCCAGTAAAAATGGGATCTCTGTCACTTACAATAATATTTGGGCTTCCATGTAGATTTTTAATTTTTTCCATAAATGCAGTAGCAACTGTACATGCTTTAAATGGATGAGATAATGCACAAAAGTGTGCATAATTGGTAAGTCTATCAACTACCACCATGATGACACTCTTTCCTTTGTACTTAGGTAAACCTATGATAAAATTTGTTGAAATATAATTCTAACGTTGACTTGGAATGGGTAAAGGTTATAGAAGACCTAAGGTCTTAATTGTCTCAACTTTATTTTGCTGGAAATCCAAACATTCCGGCACAAAATTTTGAATATCAGATTTAGGACCATCACAAAAATATATTTCTTAACCATGTGGTAAGTTTTTAAAAATCTTGAGTGTCCTCCTAAAGGAGAAGTGTGAAATTCCAAAATAATATTTTGTTTTAGTTGGGAATTATTACAAATATATAAGTGATCTTTGTACCATAAGGAATCAATTTTCAAACTAAATGTATCAGATGTAATCGGATCTTGCTCCAAATTTTGAATGAGTGTCCACACTTCTTCATCCTTCTTCCCTTCATCCCTTGCTTCGATTATCCAATCTAGTTGGATAACAAAAATGGCACAAAGCAATGCTTCCACCTCCTCATCCTTTCTTGAGAGTGCATCTACGACAACATTTAGCTTCCCTTTTTTGTAGATGATTTCAAAGTCATAATCCAACATATTTGTGACCCATTTTTGCTACTATGCTAAAGATATTATTTGTTTCAAAAAGTTTTTAAGACTATCATGATCATTTTTTACCTTGAAGTGTATTCCCATTAGGTGAGGTCACCATTTCTTTAGTGCATGTACTATTGTCAACATTTCCTTCTCATAAATAGCTTTCTATAAATACTTTCCTCTTATTGGACGACTTTCAAAAGCAATGGGTCTTCCTTCTTGCATTAAAACAACACCAATTCCATTTCCTAAGGCATCACATTCCACAATAAACATTTTTGTGAAGTTTTGCATGGCTAAGACCAGTTCTAGGCACATTTCCTCTTTAATATGTTCAAAGGCCTTAGTTGCTTCAAGATTCCATGAAAATGACTCTTTCCACAATAATGTTGTTAGGGGTGTGGCTATTCTCATATAATTCTTAATAAACTTGCGATAATACCCTGTTAACCCAAGAAATACTCACAACTACTTTATGGTTGTGGGGACTTTCCATTATTTAATGGATTTAATTTTGTTAGGGTCTACCTTAACACCCTCATGAGATACAATATGACCCAGATATTCCACCTCTTTTTCTCCGAAGAAACATTTGGATTTTTTTTCATATAATTCTTTCTTATCCAATAGTTTGAGCACCATGTCAACATGTTGAACATGATCCTTCCAAGGCCTATTTTACATTAGTATATCATCAAAAAATATTAGCACAAATTTTCTAGGGAATGGTTTAAAAATGGAATTCATTAACCCTTGAAATGTAGGTGTAGTGGTAAGGCCAAAAGGCATGAATAAAAATTCATAATCACCCTCATGAATTTGGAATGCTATTTTCAGAATATCTTCAATCTTCATTCTAATTTGATGATATCCTAAACGAAGATCCAACTTGGTAAAATAAATTTCTCCATTTAATTCATCCAATAATTCATCAATCACATGAATGGGAAATTTCTCTTTAATAGTGAGCTTACTGAGCTCCCTATAATCTGGACACATGCGCCATGATCCATCCTTATTGTGCACCGATACTAATGGGGTAGAGAAAGAACTTTGACTAGGTTGAATTATACCAGCCACTAAGATTTCTGCAATCATACGTTCAATTTCCCTCTTTTTGACATAAGGATATCTATAAGGCCTGATGTTTGGAGGAACACTTCCTGGAATCAAATGAATAGCATGATCATGATTGAGAATAGGTGGGAGTATTTTGGGAGTTTCAAATATCTTGGAATGATTTTCCAATACTTCTTGGAGATATGGAGACATAGATGACTTTGATGTTGGAATTTCTAGTGAGCATAATTGTGCAATTATGCCTCGTTGTTCTTTCTTCGGAATATTTTTCATGACATTAGAGCTTATTATCTTTCTCATCTTCCCTACGATACCCCATAATTCGACGTCATTTCCTTTGAACAAAAAAATTCAAGAAAATTTCTTGAAAATTAAAAGCTACCATCCCCAAAGATTGTAACCATTGTACTTCTAATACACCCTCAATACCTCCCATTGGAATGGAAAGAATTTGAATATTTAATACATATTCCCTCATGGTTAGCTTTATATTATGAAATTTTCTAGAGAGATTTATAGTTCCTCCATTTCCAACCATCACTTGACATTCTGGTGCTAGGTATAGAAAACAATTCAATTCCTTGGCTACCTTACAATGAATAAAATTATGGGTACTACCCGAATCAATCAACACTATTATCTCTTTCTTCTTGATATGTCCTTCTAGCTTGAGATTTTGAGGAGTTGTAATACCTGCCAATGCATTACACGATATGGTCAAACTCATTTCTTCTTCTCCTAGTGTTGGTTCCTAGTGTATATCCTCTTATTTTGAAGTTTCTTGTTCATTTTACTTGTCCTCTTAAGAATCAATTTAAAGTAATCTCTTCTCAGCACACTAATGACGTTTAGTGTATTTTCTATGAAAATTGTAGCAAAGCCCTTTTGCTCTTTTTTCTTCCAATTTTTGTGGTGTCAACCTTGTAGGTTTTGGAAGTCTAGGAGTAGAAACATTTCCATCTTTATACATGTGAGTGGTAGGCTTCCTTGTCGCCATAATTTTACATTCAATTTTTCTTATCAATATGAATGCCTTATCCAATGAATCAGGTTCCACAAAAGCGAACTTCATGTTGGATGTTATCCTTTAAATTCCCTATGAATACATCAATCCCGTGTTCCTCTGGAATATCAGTTACTCTTCTATTAAATTTTTGGAAGTCCTCAATGTGCTCCACCACTGAACCCTTTTGTTTGAGATTTATCAATTGGCTAAAGAAGGTGTTTCTCTTTGTATCCTCATAATGTGTTATCATTTCCTCCATAAAAATTTACCAAGTGAAATTTTTTTTAAGGGAGCAAAGCCATCAATACCATACAAATGTATTTTGTTCTAAATGTAAAGTTGCAATGTGTACCTTTTTTGTTTTTTTCATATTATTGAGATCAAAATATTGCTCCATCTGTAGTATCCATGTTACGGGATCCTTGCCATCAAACTTACTCATATCCATATTTGAAATATGGTGGTTCTTCCATCCAACATTAGATTTTATAAAATAATTACTAACATTTAATTTGTTCTCATCATGAGTTTCCTCTACTATCTTTTCGCCATTAGGAAACATTTCTTGTATCAACTTTTTAAAACTTTCCATGTCTTCTTTTAAATCATTCTTCATGTTTTCCATGTTGTATTTAATTTTTTCTTCCATGTCATCCATCTTACCTTCGATGCCAGCTTCCATGATTTCCATGCCTTTCTTTAAACCATCCATCTTAGCTTCCATGCCTTTCTTCAAAACTTCCATTTCAATTTTTGGTTCTCTTTGCGAGAGCCAAATTTGGTGCACTTGCTCTTGTAATTTTGACATGTCATGTTGTAGTTATTTGTCTTCATGAGTCATAGTAGAGCCTTATAAAGGCTTAATGGGTGTTGAATTAGTTTTAGGATGCATTTTAGAACCCAATACTAATATCTATTAAACAATATTCCCTTGGAATGAATTCAAACAACTTTTTCACACAAGACTTATCCAATTTGAAGAAAAAAATACATAGTGTTTTCTTGCTTTTAAGGAGATCAATAATGAAATTGAATTATCTTTGTAATTTAAGATCTTCAATATATGAAATTCAGCCCTACTGTAACCCTCTGAAGCTTATCTCCAATGCCAGAGGTATGACATGATTTGGATTCTTCAAGACAAATTTAGGCCCATTCTCCCACAATGACCTAATTATAGATTGATTCAGTAGATCGAACTTGTATGGTGTGCCACGTGTCATTGTTTCCTCCTTTGTCTCTAAAATTGATACATAGGAAATGATAGTCCATGTAATTACATCTACGTTTTATAGAATTCCAACCCGATCGTTAGAGAGAGCTATGATTATTTTCCCACTCTCACCTCTTTGAGATGAAATTCGTGAGCATCAAACAACCCTAACTTCCATAGTTCATATATCCAAAAATATTGTGAACCAAGAACATAAATTTCTATACGACGTTCCTTGGGATTTTGGCTCCACTCTTTAAAAATTTCAACTTCTAAACCTTAGTAAAACAAAATTTATAGCGAAATTTCCACGATGACCTATTTTACGTGAAATTCGGGAGCCTGAATTAACCCTAACTTCAACAGATCATATCTATGAAAATATTGCGAACCAAGATCTAAAATTTTTACATGACTTTCCTCAGGATTTCAGCTTCTATCTGTAAAACTTTAAGCTTATTTACCTTCGTAGAAAAAAAATTATAGTGAAAATTCCACAATGACCTCTTTGGAGCAGTGAAATCCTAGAATCTAAAGCTCTGATACCAAATGTTATGAAAATAGCTCCAAAAATAGAAGAAGAGAGAGATCAAAGCCTTATAAATTAGCTACTTCGAGGGGGAAACCTCCAATATAGTACATAAATGAAAAATTCTTGGATGATACAAATGACAAAACCTCCTTCTATATATAGGAGTCCATCGAATAACAATATAATCCTAGCTAACCTAACAATATAATGTAAGGGCACAATAATAACAATATTTAGGTTACAGGGGTACAACAATAACAATAAGGGGGTTACACTAACAATAATAAGGGACTATACTAGTAATATAGGGAGTTAACAATTGCACATGCCTGAATGATGCCTCCACAATTTCTTATAGGTGATGGACTATATGTAAGTGTTATTCCTATAGCCTTATGGCTCCATAATAGGTTATCAAAAAACATTATAAAACTTTCATAACATGTTCAAGTCACTATGTGCATATGTAGGTACTAGATCCTTCAACTAGTATTTCCACAGGAAAGTTTATCCTCCACTATGCCACAAACAAGTGTGTTAGATCACAAATATGAATTTTCTCAACAATTAACTGTTCACACCCCACATATTTATTGTTTCATCAATCGTCCATTTTTGTATTACCACAAAAATACCCTTTGAGATTCCAAACTATGGTTGGATGGTTGGCATTTCTAACAACAGGAATAGGTGACTTAGATCTTAATATGACTTCTTTTATGGTGAAAATTTGTGTATCTAGAATTTTTTTTCTATCATTTTAGATATATTTTTTTTGTTTCTTTAAGTTCCACTTGTTAGTTCTATAACTAAACTTTCCAAGAAATCTTCATAATCATGACAATGTTCCTATTACTTTGAACATGAGGGTAGTGAGGTGGCTCTTTATGGCATTTTCCATGATATGGTTAAGGAGGCAGAGAGAAGGAGGTAGAGAGAATATTTTACCATTTTATATGTCACCTTGAATGGAGAAACAAATTTGTGGTTTTGAAATATTATGGGATCTGGTAACAACACTTAGAAAATTATAAAAAACACAAAATGTGTTGTAAACTAGAAGTGGTAGTTTGGCTTAGATATCTATGACTCACATGGATGCTAGGTTCCCTATAGCTCCAAAACCATGGTCACCAAAAAAAAAAATAACTATACATTACATTAACTGGGGTTTTAGGAGAATTATTTATAGACTCCCCAGGGTATCCTGGGTGGCTTCTCATGTTGGCAGCTTCTTTCCTGGGAAACTTCATGCAAAATGTTTGCAAGGATATTCAAAACTACAGTGTGATACTCATGGATTGTACATTAGTATGAATCCAAAACAAGCATATAATTAAACATCAAATTTTAGGTTGGTTTGTAGTGAGATAGATATTTGTAGGTCTATCTAGCTTGTTAGGGAGGGCTCCTGTAGCCTTGAGATTGATGCAGTCTTCCTCCAATTTTTGTTCATGGACTGAATTATCTTATTGATACATGTGTGCTTATCTAATATTTCCCCCCTTTTTTTCGATGTTTCAAGGTATATTAAGGATGGTTCACATTCATGATTAGCCTCCATAATTTGTATGGTGAGCTTTCAAGTTGCAGTACTTGAGAGGATATGCTGCCTAGATTTAAAGTGATTTTGTGTAGGGTCATGAAGCCAAACTGCAAATCATCTATGTGGGCAGAGGATGGGGGTTATTCCCTTCAATAAAATCAGCAGCATGAATTGTACAATTTTAGGCAACATGAACTGGCTTCCCACAATAACAACATGTTCATTTATTATTTGTGCTAGCCTTTCCTTCCTTCCTTCTTCAAAGTGTAGTGAAGAAGGCCTTCTCTATGCATGTGCCTTCTCCAGATAAAAACCAAAATCAGTATCCCTTTGACCATGGATGAGTTCGTGGAGCTAGTAGATTCATGATCAGAGTTGGAAGACAAATTGTGAGCTTAAACTATAGAGGCACATTGATTTGCATTTTTTGAACTATGTACAATGTTGGCATTCAGGCCCATGTTGTTATTCTTGTCCTCTGAATCTAGGAAGTTGTCAAAGCATAAGATTAAATCCAAATTGAGCTTATACTTATGAAAATTGTGAGCCCTTTTAGGCTTGGTTGGTGTATTTGATGGATCATGACCACCATTGTCCTAAAATATAACCATTTGTCTATGATACTTCTTGGGAAAAAATATGAGTTCATCTAAACCAAAAGCCAACAGTTGAAGAGTTCTTTACTCTCGGTTCTTGGAATCACTCTAGGGATTCTCTTCAAACCTTTTCATTCCACTCGATTCCCTCATCATAGTAGAAATTTCCAAAATCACTCTTCCTTGTTGCACTATGTTGTACTTGTGAGCATATGCCAACAGCTTCTACAATGAGAAGATCTTGAGGCCTTCTTCTATGTGAATAGTATAGGATTTCATGTGGTTGGGGCATGAAATTCTAGGATCTATGTCAACTCAACGGTGCCAAAAAAACTTTGCCAAACCCATTTCAATGATTACCAAAATCAAACTATGTAATAGTCAAAATAGGTAGAAAAGTAATGAGAAAAGAGAGAGCAGAAAGTTGAAAGCTGAAGGGACCCAACTGATAATCTGTTATCAATGGGATAAACTACTTTGATTGATTTTCCATCATGATTAGTGTCCTTCCTTGTACAATATAAGCGAATAAAGCTCCACCAATTTGAAAAATTAAGTTGATGGATGGATGCTTGATAGTTTTATTCATAGTCTAATGCGCATAAAAACTATGCATAAGTAGAAAAAACTAATGTATTACCTTAATCAAGGATTGGATTCGAGTGAATTATACATGAATTTATTACATTTTTATGTCTTCACAAATCAATAAATATTCGCAAGGTCTGCACACTAGACTTTAAGGGATCTTCAACAATACTAGGGATGCTCCAAACTTCCTAATTCATAAATGATATTTCAGCAATACAAAGCTATGTGAAATAATTTTGTTGTGAAAGAGTAGATTCTTCAATATGAGCAGCTTCATAATAAGCCATGATTTCCCAGAGCAACTGACTTTAGTCAATGATTCATCCATGGTGTATCTCATAAGATGTGGCACCTAGGAGTTCTCTTACATATCGACAGCCCTGCGACTTACTTTGATGAAGTATGGATCATTTTATTTTACTAGAATGTAAAAGACAACATCAAAAAATTAAAAATTATTTCAAGAATTTAACCATATTATATCAATCCAGGGATTTCGTAATTCCCTCTTAAGGTGATGATGTGATCATCGAAACTTCAAAAGTAAACTCCCTCTTGTCATCAATAATAAATAGCTACGTCCTCATATTCCAATGGCTTGTCCATAACCCCTAAATATAAGGAGAGTGACCTTTCCAAAATTATAGTCAGAGAGCTATCTACAACCTACTACTTTTTTAGTCACCATTCCTTTGGTCCATGTGCCAAAGTCATAAAACTAACTCCCTCTTAATTTTTGTTGCAACCTTTTATCAATCTGATTCTTATCTTTAAGATGATACACTACAAAACCTCAGTAATACGTAGGTGAACTGATCCGTAACTGATCGAATAATGTGCTTAAGCAGTTTGATTAGTTTTTTCTTTAGATTGACTATTAACTGAATTATGTTTTAATGAAAAATGACGTAAACCAGCAGCATGAATGAATTAAATAACAACAATAATCAAAGATAATAAGAGGCAAACAATTTGATGACGGAGTTCATCCCTCCTAGACTACATCTCCCGGTCCACTTTTAAGTGGTCGTCTGTTTTTATTAGGATTGATCTTGAACAATATTTACAATGAAATGGAATAGAATGATCATGCTCACAGGCACTTTTGAACCATATAAACAGAAATTAATCTTCCTTTCCTTTCTTATGCATGTCTTCGTGCTCAATTCTGACCACCGACGGCTGAGCAATGCTCCAAACAAATTTGCCTCTGTCCTTCTGAAACTGAACTCAAAATGCACAATGTTTTCCAAAAAGCAAAGATGATTTCCAAAGAATAAATATCATGGCTTTAATATGCTGCATCAAACCTCCATTTACTTCAATTAGCAATTGGTACAGAAAATTTGAAAATAAAGCTCTTGAATGCCTTCACTCATGAACCTAGGGATTAAGTTCCCAAATCCTTACCACTGAAATAAATTTGAAAACCCACTTTTAAACTTTGGATAGGCCTTACGCTTGATGATTAGCCTCACTGAGTGGAAATGATAATATTTGTGTATGATCAGGTGGGTGGGCACAATGTAAACCGGCGGTCACGGTCCATAACCCCAGTTGTTCCGACAACCTGCGGTCAAATATGTGTCGCATGGAATCATTCGCAGCATATATTGCTGACAGTTACATTTTTTGCTGCAGTCTAGTTAAGACCAATCACCTTTTCTTCTACTCACATGTTATAACAAAACTCCGGCACGGTTTGCTGGAAGCTAGCGATTATGAAGCACTGTGGTGGGTTTTTATATAAGGTTTTATTACAATGTGTTAAAACTTATCACCTGAACCCTTTTAACTTAGGTTTATATCATTTTTTTAATATATTTTATGACCCCGAATTGTATACACTTAAACCATAGCATAAAGGTTTATGATATAGATTTTAATAGGGTTGCGCTAGGTTTTAGACCGTTAGGTTTATAACATATGTCTTAGAAACAATGCTTAGGTCATAACACTTAGATTTAGGACTTAGCATTTTTAGGAATTTAGGTTTAATGCTTAGGGTTGGACATATGGTTTAGGACTTAGGCCATCACTTAGTTTTAGAGATAGGTTTTAATGCCTTAGGAGATAGGCTTAGGGATTTAAACATAATGCTTAGATCCTTAGTACTAGGATTACACCTTAGGATTAGGTCTTAGTACTTAGGATATTACATCACCATTTTAGCCCAAAAAATCACCTTCTCATCATACACATGAAGATCATGCCATGAAACTTAAACATTTACAAACCATGAACCTGAAACTGAACCATGATAATGAAGACTGAGCTGGATTTCGATCTGCTAAACTTGACTTACAACTCTGTTGATCTGAAATGATCAAGATCCTCCTGGATCATGAACTCTCTCACATGCTCTTCATATTCAACTAACATATCTTGATAGCAGAAGAACCTTATTACTAATATTGTAAGAATTAAATATTCCAAGGGAATTACTCTGAATTTAACCTTGGAATGATTTCCAAGTCTAATTATGCCATGGATCATGGCTTCATGTCTTATATTAACATCTAGGGAGACCGAGGAATTTCTTAAATTATGCCAAGTTAATTCTGAGCCACAAATACTATATAAGATGTACAAAATTTCTTCCAAGGTTCAATATTGTTGCAGAAGAATGTGGAAAATAATTAATTCACTTTAAACTGGGGAAGAAGAACTATATTTTACCTTCCATATCCCGATGCTTTTCATTAAAGACTAAGTAAATGCAACATCCTTGACTTATGCTAATGGAGAGTCCAATGGTAAACTTGAATTTTTGTAGTGATTTATGACACAAGGGAGGTCTGGACTTCCGATAATTTAATCCTTAATGATAATATTAGAGGTCTTTAAAGTGAAAAACTCATTCTCCTTGAAACTAAACAAGGATCGATAAGATTCAGACTGTGACTTTAGATATGAATGCTGATACTATTGAAGGAACATGATTGTGAACAAAATCAGTATGGCCCAAAATGATCAACAGTATTGATATTTTAGATGGAGGATATTGAAACTACTCCACTTCAACATTGTTCTCGACAACATATATAGGAGAATCTTATTGTTCTGAATATAATGCCAAACTCAACGAATGTAGACAACGGGAATATACCATATGAATAGAGAATAGAAGCCATACCTGAACTGTTGGATGTAATTCTATATATTCATGTATTGTACAATCATCCATAGAGATTCTATATATAAATAAGAATACAACTTATGAAATCAAGCTCAAACTTATACTTTTTTAATAGAAATACCATATTGGAGTTGTTATAAACAAAGTTGAGAGTATATAGGAATGGGTTGATACCCATCATTGCCAATACGAGAAACCATGCCAAAGTAAATTAATATGAGAAACATGTATAAAATTTCACAATGAAAAGAATCATATTGAAGAATATTCCATATGATATTATAGGAAAATCATATCAATACCATAGCCATATAATGAATTTCCAATTATTTCAGAGATGCAGTATCAAGAGCAAAGATCTTGAAAGGTAGGTCTGTTGAACCTTACTTCAAATCACTGTGAGTTCTTGATCAACTATGATTCCACTTATACTGATCTACTAGAAAACCAAAGCATGGATGGAAGTGCTTAAGGCTCCTCCCAAAGCCTCCTCCTATTCACATGATTTTTACAACAAGGTCTTCATATACACCAAATATATGGTGGATCTCAAAATATGTGGAACCTACGAGTGCTTTTACATACTGACAACCCTGAAATTTACTGTGATGAAGTATGGACCATTTTATTTTACTGGAATTTAAAGGACAACATCAATATATGAATAATTCTTTTGAGAATTTAACCATCTTATATCAATCCAGGGATTTCATAACTCCCTCTTAAGGTGATGGCGTGATCATCCGAAATTCAAAATTCAACTCCCTCTTGTCATCAATTAGAAACAGTTAAATCCTTATAATCCAATGGCTTGTTCATAACTCCTAAATATAAGGAGAGTGACCTTGCTAAAATTATAGTCATATAGCTATCTGAAACCCGCTACTTTTCCAGTCACCATTCTTTTTGTCCATGTGCCAAAATCATCAAA
This sequence comes from Pinus albicaulis, assembly GCA_034641835.2. Lineage (NCBI taxonomy): Eukaryota > Viridiplantae > Streptophyta > Pinopsida > Pinales > Pinaceae > Pinus > Pinus albicaulis. The sequence goes on from CM076581.1 coordinate 1,098,944,371, forward strand.
ATAACTCCCTCTCAATTCTTGTTGAAACCTTTTATCAAACTGGTTATTATCCTTAAGATGACATGTTAGCATACCAAACCTCAATGATACATAGGTGAACTCTCTCACATGCTCTGCCTATTCAACTAATAGATCTTAATAGCGGAAGAACCTTATCACTGATATTCTAAGAATTAAATATTCCAAGGGAATTACTTTGAATTTAACCTTGGAATGATTTTCAAGTCTGATTATGCCATGGATCTTGGCTTATAGTCTGATATTAACAACTAGAGAGACCAAGAAATCTCTTAAACTATGCCAAGTTACTTCTCAGCCACAAAAACTATATCTAATGTACTGCATTTCTTCCAAGGTTCAGTATTGTTTCAGAAGAATGTGGAAAATAGTTAACGCACTTTAAAATGGTGAAGAATAATTGTCTTCTACTTTCCAGGTTCTGATGCTTGTCATTAAAGACTGAATACATGCATCATCCTTGACTTATGATAATGGAGAGTCCAATGGTCAACCTGACTTCTTCTAGTGATTTATAAAACAATGGAGGTCTGGTATTCAAATAATTTCTTCCTTAATGATGCTATTAAAGGTATTTAAAGTGAAAAACAGATTCTCCTTGAAACTAAACAAGGATCGATAAGCTTCAGACTATGAATTCATATATGATTGTTGATACTTTTGAAGGAACATGATTGTGAACACAATAAATATGACACAAAGTGATCAAGAATATTAATATTTTAGATGGAGGATGTTGCAGCTACTCCACTTCAACATTATTATCGACAACATATATAGGATAATCTTACTATTATGAATATAATGCAAAACTCAATGAATATAGACAGTGGGAATATACCATACGTATAGAGCAGAGAAGCCATATCTGAACTGTTGGATGCACTTATATATATTATTGTACTATATCATCATCCATAGAGATGATATATATAGATATGAATACAGCCGATGAAATTAAGGCCAAACTTATACTACAGTAATAGAAATACCATATTGGAGCTATTATACACAAAGTTGAGAGTATATAGGAATGGGTTGATGCCCATCATTGCTAACACAAGAAGCCATACCAAAATAATATCAAGACCATAGCTATATAATGAATGTCCAATTATTTCAGAGATGCAGTATTAAGAGCGAAGATCTTGAAAGTTAATCTTGTTGAACCTTGCTTCAAATCACTATGAGTTCATGATCAACTATGCTTCCACTTATACTGATCTACTAGATATCCAAAGCATGGATGGAAGGGCTTAAGGCTCCTCCCCAAGCCTCCTACTATTCACGTGATTGCGACAACAAGGTTTTCATATGCACCAAATATATGGTGGATCTCAGAAGATGTGGCACCTAGTAGTGCTCTTACGTATCGACAACCCTCCAACTTACTGTGATGAAATATGGATCATTTTATTTTACTGGAATGTAAAAGACAACATTAATAGATGAATAATTATTTTGAGAATTTAACCATCTGATATCAATCCATGGATTTAATAACTCCCTCTTAAGGTGATTATGTGATCATCTAAACTTCAAAAATCAACTCCCTCTTCTCACCAATTAAAACTAGTTGCATCATTATAATCCAATGGCTTGTCCATAACTCCTAAATATAAGGATATTGATCTTGCCAAAATTATAGTCATAGATCTATCTACAACCTGCTACTTTTCGAGTCACCATTCCTTTGGTCCATGTGCCAAAGGCATCAAAATAACTCCCTCTCAATTCTTGCTATAGCCTTTTATCAATATGCTTCTTATCTTTGAGATGACGCGTTAGCATACCAAACCTTAGTAATACATAGGTGAACTCTCTCACATGATATTCTTATTCAACTAACCGATCTTGATAGTAGAACAACCTTATTAATGATATTGTAAGAATTGAATATTCGAAGGGAATTATTCTGAATTTAACGTTGGAATAACTTCCAAGTTTGATTATGCCATGGATCCTAGCTTCTAGTCTGATATTAACATCTAGAGAGACCAAGGAATTTCTTAAATTATGCCAAGTTACTTCTCAGCCACAAATACTATATTTGATGTAGTGAATTTATTACAAGGTTCAATATTGTTGTAGAAGAATGTGGCAAATAGTTAATGCACTTTGAACTTCTAAAGAAAAACTATCTTCTGCCTTCCAGATTCTGATGCTTGTCATTAAATATTGAATACATGAAACATCCTTGACTTATGCTATTGGAGAGTCCAATGGTCAACTTGATTTCTTGTAGTGATTTCTGACACAAGGATGTATTTTGTTCAATTTTTTTCTTCCTTAATGATGTTATTAAAGCTTTTTAAAGTAAAAAATAGATTCTCCTCAAAATTGAATAAGGATCGATAAGCTTCAGACTGTGACTTTATATATGAATGCTGATATGGTTGAAGGAACATGATTGTGAAAAAAATCAATATGGCCGAAAGTAATCAAGAGTATTGATATTTTAGATGGAGGATATTGTAGCTACTCCACCTCAACATTATTCTCGACAACATATATAGGGGAATATTACTGTTCTGAATATAACAAAAAAATCGACGAATATAGATAGTGGGAATATACCATACGAATAGAGCACAAAAGTCATATATGAACTATTGGATGCACTTCTACATATTCATGTACTGTACCATCATTCATAGAGATGCTATATATAAATATGAATACAGCTGATGAAATGAAGGTCAAACTTTTATTACTATAATAGCAATACCATATTGGAGCTGTTATACAAAAAGTTGAGAGTATATAGGAATGGGTTGATACCCACAATTGCGAAATACGACAAGCCATAACAAATCATATTAATATTAAAAACATATATAAAATTTCATAATGAAAAGAATCATATTGAAGCATATTCCATATGATATTATAGGAATATCATATCAAGACCATAGTTATATAATGAATGTCCAATTATTTTAGAGATGTAGTCTCAAGAGCGGAGATCTTAAAAGGTAGGCTTGCTTAAACTTGCTTCAAATCATAGTGAGTTCATGATCAACTATGCTTCCATTTAGACTAGTCTACTAGACATCCAAAGCATGGATGGAAGGGCTTAAGGTTCCTCCCCAAGCCTCCTACTGTTCACGTGATTACTACAGCAAGGTCTTCATATACAACAAAATATATTTTATCTTAACTGTATTGTATGTTAGGATGGATTTGGCCTAAACTAGGCATCAATAAAGACCTTTCTAAGTTGTTATAGAAGTAAATCCTTCTATGTGGCCTAGAGTAGAAAGAGAATATCCTTAGAGCGAAAGTAACCACTCTAATTTCCTTCTTTTTAGATCATTATGGCTATGGTAGAAGGTCCCGTCTAGACCTCTTAGCCCTCTCAAATCCTCCTCCGTATACTTCTCTAGCAACACCTTCCATTAACCTTGTAAATGAAAACCCTTCATAAAATAGTACAAAAAAACAATCAATACTTACATATTAAATTGTGGTCTGATCTAGCAAGAGAGATGTTACCCTCAACAGTCTTGAATTTTCTCTCCTCTTTGATGGTTGATTCCATTAGATGTTGAAGGAGGATTCTGCAATAATGGTTTGAATATTTGATTTGAAACCCCTATGAGTTATTGATCCCAACTCTGAAATATTCCCAAACTAGAATTCTAACAGTCCCTTACTTGATGGAAACTTGGATAAATTCTTTTTGATTGCATTCCTTATCTTGCTTGGGCTTGAGTTGTATATACTCTCGGGCCACACCCAGATTACTCCAACGAATTACCAATTCACCATGGTAAAATAAATTATTAATTATATTTAAAGATGACATGAAATGATAATGTGTTATGCTCTGTCTGCAAAAGATAGATAATATATTTCCTTTGCTTATCCATTTAAAATGAAAAACCTATTCCATTTAGTATTTTAATTTCTGATTTTCCTCTCCATTACTTTTATAAGATAATTTGTCCTCTGGGCATTCTCTTCTTCATAGTTTTTTTTTTCTTCAGGGGTTAGTCTCCATTTAATGTGGCCTTAATCATAGTAAATGATAAGGGAGTGTGTTATTTGAGAATTCTCTTCTTCATAGACATTCCTTCAGGGGGCAATGTTCATTTAAGGTTATCCTACTCATGGTAAATACTGAAAATGGAAAGACATTTTTTTTTTTGTAATTGAATATATCTCCCAATAAGAATTTTGAAATACCATAACCATTGGGACTACCAATGTTATTTTAAAGATGAGATAAAATGAGGTCTGTTTATTCCCTGTTTCCCTTAAAATTTTCAATCTGCAACAACATGGAAAAACCCACTGTAATTGTTGTTATACCATGCAAGTTGTTGGTCCGGTTCAAGTTCACTTATTCCTATTTAGAAGCTAAGTGGTTTCAATGTAAATAGAATAGTTCAACTTCAATCATTCATGTTTAAAAGTTGAGTGGTATCTATGTAAATATAGGAGCATGTATCATAGTATTTCTCTCAATCTTATCCTACCAAGATTATCTATAGAAACATAGAGCCAACCTCATCAAGGACATAAATAATATTCTTGCAGTCAAATTATACAGATAGGTAAGGGAGAGGTGAGAGGTTTGTTTTTAATTGGCGCTTTTTTTATATCAACTAAAATAGATGAGGTCATTTCAAAATAATTTCAGTATGAAGATAGATATTCAACTTTTTGAAAGTACGTTATGCTCAAATTCAAAGAAAAATCTACATTTTTTAAGGAAAATTTTGAAATCTAGAGTAGAGTGGTAGGAAGAAATAATAAATGCCAAAAGACCGATTTTTTTGTCAATCAATTTCTTAACAAAGAAAAAAAATGTTTCTGGCCATGAGTAAACTAGGGATACAAATAGAAGAGACAAAAACAGAACAATGGTAAAAATAGAATATTTATGAAACTCAAAACAAGTTTGAAAAAATTTTAAAAATTCATTTATTAGATACTGTTGAAAGTTTGTGATAACAATTATTGAAAAGAAAGGGTACCCGCCGAGAGTCTAGTTTCCCAACAGAAAACTAAATTAGAATTTAGAATTAAGAATAAAAATTTCTAAGGCCAAAATTAAAACTTGAGATAGAGTTGTAAATTTTCACAACATCAGTTACCCATGAAAAACATAGAAAGATTATGTTGTGACAGAGTAACAACTACCAATTGTTTTTAAGCACATGAGCTCTTGTGCAACAACCCAAATCCATTTCAAAAGTTAATTATGAGATTTCCATAAAAAAGGGAGTAAATGTGAACATAAGTTACATGGGTATTCAAGTTTTCATAGAATTACAAAGAATTGATTTCACAAGAATGGGTGAAAAGAAAAAGATAGCTTCAAAATTAATGGATAACTTAAGACTTTTTTATATTCGATATGAGAAATATACATGTTACAAATGGATAATTTTATAATTTTTTATATTCCACATGAGAAATATATATATTTCAATCTTTAAGATACTTTTGGACAACAAAGCTCAAACACATTACTAAGATATACTCATTATGAGCACATGCCTAAGCACATAGATCCCAAATGAAAAAGATTCCAACATTTCTCCCAACTACCCAAGCTACATCAAATTGGATTTTCTATAAATGGAATTATTTACCAGAAATTTTTCTTTCCAAAATAAACTAAAGAAGGGCCCAATGCAGTTCACTCTTTGAACAAAAAAATGCTCCATCCAAATATGTGATGACTAAGAGATATACATTATACAATTTTCAGTGCAAAATATACAAGTTGCGAGTGCAATTCTCCATGCTAAACAGTGGAGAGGATGGAAGGCCTATTGGAGGAGCTAGAACTAGCTGCCGAGGATGAGAAAAACCCTGGGGTAGACTCTATTTATGGTAATCTATTCACTTTTGAGTTTCTTGGAGGTTTGTAGAAATTAAGAAAAGATGTTGGGAGAAAGAACAACTAAAAACAATATAAGGTTGTTCAACATAAGGTTTCTCTGTTTGAACATATTTTGAGTTGAGCTCTCAAGAGATATAATAGATAAGAAGGACAAGTTTTCATGACATTATCAACCCAATATTTGTGTTTATTATGTTTTTTAAATGGGTTTCCTTGTTTTTTACCTATTTCCTGTGTCTGTAATGTAGTATTGGGCTTTGTAAATATTACATGAAGATTAGATTAGTCTCACCATTTGTCACTAAAAGCCTTTCTAATTCTGCTCCCTGCCATTTTATGGAGAATCTTCTTTGCTTCATCGACTTTCATATCTTCCAGTTTCTCTATATGCAAGCAAGCTCCCACAGATGCAATACTCCTCTTGCCACCTTTGCTGAAGGAGAGAGCCAAGAGTGCCGAAATGGGCACTGCCTTGGCCACTATTTAATTTTGGGGATCTAATAACTACACCAGAAAAGATACATTCTCTTCATTTTTGATGAATTATTTTTTGTTTCTCTCCATAGAAAATAGAATAGAGAGTGCCCGTGAAACAGTTTCTGAGAGAAGCTAGGCTTGCCATCCAACATATTTTCAAGTAGACCAATGAACCCTGCTTCCCCCAGTGCTGTGTTTGATTCATATGAATTTGATACATTGTAGATGACCGATGTTGCCAACTGTTGAATTGCATAAGACCAGTTTTTGAGAAGAAGTGTTAATAGCTTAACAAACTAAGATGACATCAAAAGCCTTGTAGAGCATATGGATGAAGAGAGATTTCGGATTACACTCAGTGTAATCTCTTGGACTTGAGGATTAAGTTTTGTTTCCAAAAATAGAACAAGGAATTCAAGCCCACCTTCTCTGCAAATCATCTTCCTCAAATTTCATGATTTGAAACCAAAAAATGCAAACATGCTACAGAAGATTCCTGTACAGAGGCTGTACAAAAATTCACAAGATTAATTAGCACTCAGATTTCTCCCTCCTCTTCCATGAGATCTCAAATTTCCTCCATATAGGCCAAGTTACTCAACAATGCTGAACCAATAACCTGCAATTATAAAGACCGATGTCGAAAATTTTGCAAGAGATGAGAGCCTGCCATGTGAATAAATCACCCATGCATTCTCGATATCTATCTAAAGTAGTTCCATGTTCACAATAGTCAAACCCATCATAGCCTCGGCAACCTTCTCCTTACCCATAGAAGTTCTAGATTCCAACATCCTAATCAATGGCGTGACAATACAAACACTCTCTCGAATAAGACGAGCCTTGCAAGTCTTCGACTGCATGATAATCGAAACTGCAACTGCCAAATATTCTCTAATTTTTATAGCATTTGAATTCAAAAAATGCACCAAGTACCCAATATCTACCCCTTCATCCGCCATAAAAATGATATTCTATTCATCCTCTTGAAGAAGCTCTAGCATAGAAATAAAGGCTTTCTACTTCACTAGGGTATTACCAATGTGAAGCCTTGCAAACAAATCCTTGACAAAGAAGGGCACATACTGATCCTTATTACCCTTGCTACCCAACCTTGACACCACAATGGCATTGCTGAATTCCCTCAACACTCTACTATTTATGATAATATAAAAATCGTGCTGATGAAAATTAGTTTATTGAGGAGCAAATCTAGGTCTTTCTGCATCGAAAGTTTCCCGTTGTATGAAAGCTCTCTACATCTATTTGCATGTTCTCTTGCCTCTTTCAATGTTACTACACCATTAGGAAAAACATCCTTCGATAAAAAATTATTAGCCCAATGACATGAACACTCTGTAGTAATTTTCATTATGGTTTGATTCAGAACCTCCTGCTTCGTTATGATTGTTTTCCATCTACTCAAGAAGACCTTAGTGGAAGAGGCCTTTGAAATTAACAGTGGAATCAGTTCTTGGGCCGTTCTTGCACATTTTACGGGATCATTATTATCATTTTCAATAGCCCCTCCCTCCATCCTCAGCTAACAATAAGGATAATTGTTCTCAGCAATGGAGTCCCTCCATCTTCATATACCAATAAGGGGAATCATTCTCAACAATGGCATGTGAAATTCAAATGGCCACCTATGAGGGAGTAGAATATGAGAATTATAAAAAGGCAATTGGTTTGAAGATTTCCAAGTCTTTGGGGGATAAAGGAGTTGCATGCACTATGCATTAAATTATTACCCACATGCTCCCATTCTCCACATTATTTCTCATTCGACATAACATTGGACCATCGGTGCTATGTAGTTCCGAAGGATAGAGTGTTTCTCATAATACAAATAAAAAACATGCACTACACGTGATCTTTACTAGGAAGACAAATTGAGATCTTTATAGAAAACTACAAAGTCACATTGATTTGTATTTTTTGAGCTATGTACAGTGTTGGCGTTCAGGCTCATGTTGTTATTCTTGTCCTTTGAATCTAGGAAGTTGTCAAAGTACAAGGTACGAGTCACACTGAGCTTAGACTTATGGACATTGTAAGTCCTTTTAGGCCTGGTTGGGCTATTTGATGGAGCATGACCACCATTTTCCTCAAATATTAGCATTTCCTTATGAGACTTCTTGGGCACAAAGATGAGTTCATCTGAACCAAAATCAAATGGTTCAAGAGTACTATGGTCTAGGTTCTTGGCATCACTCTAGGGATTCTATACAATCCTTTTCATTCCACTCAATTCCCTCATCAAAATAGAAATTTCCAAAACCACTCTTCCTTATTGCACTATGTTGTTCTTGTGAGCATATGTCAGCAACATCTACAATGAGAAGACCTATAGGGTTGCCTCTCTGCGAATAGTATAAGATTGTGTGCGGTTGGGGTATGAAATTATAGGATCTCTATCTGCTCACCAATGCCAAAACCACTCTTACAAACCCATTTCCATGATTAGAAAACTCAAACTATGTAATTTCAAAACAGGTAGAAAAGTAATGAGGAAAGAGAGAGCAGAAGGTTGAAAGCTAAAGGGGACCACCTGATAAGCTGCTATCAGTGGGATCTACATATTTTATTAATTTTCCTTCGTGATGAGTGTCCTTCCTTGTACAATATAAGTGAATAAAGCTCCGCCAATTTGCGAAATTAAGTTTATGGATGAATGATTGATAGTTTGATTAATAATATATTGTGTGTAAACACTATCCATAAGTAAAAAAAAGTAATGTATTACCTTAATCAAGGATTGGAATCAACCGAAGGATTGGATTCGAGTGATTTATACATGAATTTATTACATTTATAGTGTAACTATAAAACACTCTTTAGCCTTGGAGAACCCTTTACATGTCTCAAGGACATGTGGATCCAATATCTAGGAAGTGTTGTGATATTTACAAAATTGTATTTGTAAACAGTGATCATAGAGCAACTGAGAAACTTATTCAACAAGAATATTATACTAGTCACAGTTGGTGCACTTTATTGGATGCCTTTGCAACTTCTTTTCATGGGCTATTTGAGTGGTGTATATGTTGATCTGGGGTGCAACTTTGATTTCTGGTATAGATAAGATTTGGGAACTCTCTTCGAATTGTCTTCTGACATTTATCTTATGTTCATCCTTGCTTGAAGAGGGTGCTGCCATAGGTGGTACTTTAGCTTGTTTATATAGCAAAAAAACCACCAAGAATGAATTCCTAAAATCTATACTTTTTCCTGAAGACAGTTTTGCCTTGCATATGATACTAGTTTGTAGCCTAATTGATGAAATAGAAGCAACAATTGATTCCCATTGCAGCAATTGATGCCCATCATAGGACTACTTTTGGAAATATAATTAAGCTCTATGTGTGTACTACAAACACACAATTTATATGAACAAAACATTATTAAATGAGAAGAGCAAACCATAAAAAAAGTTGCAAGTGAACATAACCGTAGAGGATCAAAAAAATGGCATTGAATGGGAACAAGTCAAAGTTTATACACACAATTTAGGTGATGGCATATATAATGGTGAGCTAACCTATCAAAATGTAGTTGGACCAACTTGTATATGCAATTTTGGTTATATCATGTAGCCCTTTTTTTAAGGAAAAAACCATGGCCAGATGATTTCATAGTGGATTTTCACTGGAGCATATATAATTGTAAATAAATTTGACATATTAGGGGTTGTAGCTAAAATCATATCAATTTATGAAGTCTAACTAATGACCGAAAATCCGTCTAAGTGAAATAATGCTAAGAGAGCGAAACATAAAAATAGTACAATCATGTTTAAACCTGCAAGTGCTGCAATGTGTTTGGAAATATGTGAGTTGTGACAAGGGGGAGGATGTTGTTTCACCTGAGGGGATCTGATAAAAATCCCATGATGCTCTCACACATTAAAATCCTAGTAAAAAAATTCACAAGAAAAATTAGGGATAACAATCATTAATATCCGTGGTAAAAATCATCGAAGTTCATTGGATTGAATTGGAAAAGTTAGTTTAGCTGTGCTGTAAAATATAATTACACATAGAGAGATAAGTTCAAGAGGAATTGTTGTTTAATCATCGGAGTAGAAGAAGCAACACTGGATTTATCCTATTGGATTTAAATATGATGAGTAGAAATCATGGGTGTATCATATTTGAACTGAATTAATGTGTATTCATGAATTTAAATCATTTTTTTTAGATTGATGGAGTATCTCATAACAACAATGAGTTGGAGGATTAGATGTTGAAGTTTGCATTTCATAACTTCTCAATACTTTACAAGATTATAGGTCTTGCAATAGAAATGCAGACATGAAGGGGAATGGAATTTTAACTATTGCAATGGACACTAACTGTCATCAAAACAATGTCTCTGTTGTCTTTTCGTTGCCTAGAATGTGAGTCAGAGTGAAATTTAATTAGTTCACACAACCATTTTTTTGGCGCAAGATAATTCATTGTCTTGTTTTGATGGAAAAAATGGGAAAGGCATTATCGTGGCTAGCACATTTGTTAAAAAAATATGTTCTTTTATTTTTGTTAAAGCACCAAAATTATGATATAAAAGGTTGGTTTTTTTTATTGATATAAGGTTACAACTTGATTAGTGATAACTTAAATTATTTATTTTGATAAGTATTATTTTATTTTATTAAAGAGAATAAAGAATACAACACTTGAGAAATCCGGTAAAGGGAAGGTTAAATCAGGATTTGGTGGAAAGGTTTGTTTTACTCAGAAACATATATAGATTTTATTTAATGTATTAGGTGTAAAATTAAATTCCATAGATATTTAAATGTCATCTATAGAATTTAATGAGAGAGACAGAAGATGGAGATTTTCCTATATGCTTTGAGAAAAACCCAATTATTTTATGGGAGAGAACTCTTAAATGTATCTTACGAGAGAGGAAATAGTTTGAGATTCTATGCAATCTAATTTTCTCTAATAAATTTTAGTTTTAGTTATTTATTACACTATTTTATTTAATTGAAAACCTTTTAGACTACATATTTATATATTTCAGTATGAGCCCAATATGAGTAAGCTTCTTTGTTGATTTTTGTTTTTAGGTTTCAACGTAAAACATGAACAATCTTAAATATGGCACATATGAATGGTGGAAAATGGATGTCTACTGCTCATGCAATCATTGCTATGATAGAAGACGTGAAAAATGACATGTTGAGAGGGACCATTTATCATTATATGGTCCCATGCTAGGATTTTTGGAGAATGATGAAGAAATGAATATGGAAATGTCCGCAAGAATTCAAAATAATGATTTAACAATTGGAAGTGGTAATGGTTTACTCAAAATCCTTGGTGAAGATAATGTTAATCATAGCCCCAATAATGACACTATACATAATGATTACATGGATGGCTTTAACGATTACAATGCACATGTAGAAGAACAAATAACTATTGAATCCAATGCAAGAGAGGTTCTAGATTCAATTAATCTACACGCTGATGGAAAACCTCATGATAATGATATTACACATATGGAAAGGACACCACTATACCCTACTGCACGATGCCCCATATTGCAAGATGTGTTAGCCCTTTTTAACTTAAAAGTTGTCCATGGATGAACAAACAATAGTTTCATTGATCTTCTACAGTAAGTGCTTTTATACAAAATGGGAATTTGAAGTTTTTTTTAATAGATGTTTCCAAAAATATAATTCTACTCTAAACTGTATCTTATCATTATTGATGGTATTTTCATAGGTTGTTATTAGGTCTACTCCTTCCAATTAATAACAAATTGCCTAAATCAAAAAATGAGATCATGTCATTGACAAAGGATTTAGTTATGGATGCTTCCAAGACGTATGATGCATGTCCCAATGATTTCATCCTATATTATGGAGATAGTAAGGAATCCTTAGATGAGTGTCCAGAATGTGGTGAGAAAAGGTACCATATAATTCCATCATAAAAAAAGGTAGGAAGAAGGGTACTACGTCGCATACCTTTTACCCCACAATTTGAGAGGTTATTTGGATGTAAGGAAATGCCACAACTCGTGGATTATCATGTGAGGGGAAGGAGCACAGATGGTGTTATGAGGATGCTCACTAATGGAGTGGCTTGGTGTAAAATCAAGGAGAAATGGCCAATTTTCAAAGATGAGCCACGAAATGCCAGAATATCATTAGCATTAGATGGTGTGAATCCTTATGGAAATCAATCAACACAATGGTCTACATGTCCAGTAATTGCTATCAAAAACAACCTACCCCGATGGCTATGAACCAGAAAGGAACATGCTATGTTAAAATTATCATACCAGGTTATACTTGATGAAAATTCATAATATTGAGTCTGCATGGTAATAGTAAAAAATTTCATGGTGCAAATGAAAAATTGAAGTTAATGTCTTTACAGATCCAAATCAACCGAAATGTATGGACACATACTTAGAGCCTTTAATAAATGAGTTATTAATGCATTGGAAAGGAATGAATATGAAGGATGTGTCTCGTCCTATTTCTTCAATGATGTTTCAATTTCATGCAATGCTTCTTTTCACAATTCATGATGCTCCAGGGCTATCAATGTGTTGTGGTGAGTTATAGTTGGGTTTTAATAACCTCATATTGTTTTTATTGATTTCATAATAAAACCATAAATTATTACTTGATCTTGCATATAAAAATGAAATGCCTTCAGAGTAAGGGATATTATGGATGCCCAAGATGTGGGCCTTGCACCTCATCTAGAAGATCAATTCATTTGGGAATTACTGTATATGATGAGTATAGAATGTTTCTAAAGCCTGATAATTGATATCGTGTACAAGATAAGGATGATTTTGGTGGAAAGGAGTGCCTTCTTAGAGAACCTTCAAATATGAATCCCACGAGATGGATGCATGCATTTAGAATCACACATGGTAATTTTAATTCTCACCTTTTAAGTGATATATGATTACATTCCTAAAACATTTATTTGGTAATTTTATTATGATTTTTCTTTTTGGTAGGACCGCTTCCTCCAAAAATAACTTGAAAGACAATTTTCAGAGTTTTCATATTATGATTACCTACCTATTATTCACATGTTTGACACAATACACATAGGGAAGAATGTATTTTTTTGTTTATATAATATTTTATTTCAGAAGAGTTCAATACATGTGAGGAAACTAAATAAGGTACAAGTGAGGATGGACCTCAAAGATGTAGGAAGAATACCTCATATTTAGCCAAATGATGATGGTAAATTTGTAGCTAATCCATGGTCTCTCACAAAGAATGGGAAAGAGAAGATGATCAAATCCATAAAACCAATAAGATTCCCAATAGGTTTTGGAGTAAATTTTAAGAATGCATTCTCAAAAGGAAATGAGCTTGCTGGAATGAAGACCTATGATTGGCAGAATTTCCTTAGGGTATGTTCACATTGATCGACATTAACTATATTATCTATTATGTGATTTTAAAATTATTTTATTTAAAAAATAATTATATATCATGAGCAATTGATTAATTCAAACATTCTAATTGCAGTATCTATTACCTGCCATCCTTCGAAATAATCTTGATGAAAACATTAGGAGTAAAATCTACAAGCTAGGTATATTTTTTAGGTATGATGCATGGCCTATATAAGGAAAAAGGTCTCTTAAAGTACAATGTCGTATACTAGAAAATTGTTCATCTAAAATATTTTTTTTTTCTTTACACAAATATTAGGCTTAACTTAATTAATTCTATTCTAGGTGGGTCACTTCAATAGACATACACAAAAAAGACTTAAATATGTGGAAGAAAGAACTCCCCATTTTGATGTGTGACATGCAAAAATACTTCCCAACAAGTTTCTTCAATGCACATGACCACTACTTTGTGCACCTCTTACATCAAATAGAGTTGTAAGGACCAGTTCAAACAAGGAAAATGTTTCCCATTGATCACTATTTAAAGGTTTTGAAAAATTTCGTAAAGCAAAAGGATCGTCATTAAGGTTCCATGCTTCAAGGGTACATGCTTCTCAAATCCACAGTTTATCTCAAGATTTTGATTTGTGACTATGATGGTATAATGTGTTTTATGTTTATGATTGCAGATGATGTTGAAATGAAGGCTTTATTATTATATGTTGCAAGAAACAGTGAACACATAAAAGTATGGAGGGAGGAATATCAAAGGCATAATGATGCCCAAAAAAGGCATTGTTTGTAATTCATCTTCACATTCAACAATAATGAGAAAATTTTAAAAGGATTGGCCTCCAGCTATGAGTTTAAAATATTTGAAGGATAAAGTAGCAAATTCATGTAGAAATAATGATGAAATAGTTACAACACATGTATTGGACATTATAAAGGGACTATAAGAGAATAAGGTGACTCATTATAAGGGGTTGTGGTGCAAGGGTCATCATTACCATGTTCAGAAGGTAGATGAAAATCGAAAAACATTTGACTGTGGAATTGCTTCATATTTTACAGTATATTTTCAGTCACATGTTCGTGATGGAAACATAAAAAATGACAGCTTGAGATACTATGGATTAGTCGAAGACATCTTAGAGCTTAACTTCAGATCTTTCATGGTGGTATTATTTGAAGCTGAGTGGTTTAGAAATATTGTAGTTTTTTTCCACAGGAAAAATAGTAACTTCTATTAATATGAAATAAAAGTTACATGTATTTGTAGAAAGCATATTAATATCAAATATAAAGTTGTATCATGATAGAAAAAATAAATACATTTGATAAATATCTGAATAGATACATACTGTGTATGGCAGCAATATTAACATAACATCCCATGTCCAAAAAATAATATAAGTAGCCAAAAATAAGTCAAGAGATGATTCTGGTGTGAGTTTCACACCATCCTTTGATCAGGATCAAAAGGATGATGGAAATACTGATAAAATTCATGATTTTTATGCTTCTGTATCTCCATATGATCTCTCAGCCGGTGTGCCGCATCCTTGGATAGGAGATCGAAAATCACATTCCTTTCCCTGTAAATATGTTTACATGAAATGAAATCAAAATGTGTTTTAAGTTGAAGTACTTCATCCAATATGCTCTGGAGTGTGTGCATGTTACAGGATGTGTGGAGGTTGAACCAATCAATGATAATTTTGGAATCGCCAAAGATCTGAAGATTATAGTAGTTTCTAGTGATGGTATATTCTAGAAGAACAAGTAGGCAGGAAATTTCAGCAAAATTATTAGTGCCACACCCAAGACCAATATTGAATTTGCAGAAATGTAGAGGAGTTAAATGTAGAATGATTCCACTGTCACAACCATATAGTTGTGCAGAACCATCAAAATATGCCTAGGGTAGAGTGTGATCAATATGTTCAGGGGAGAGAGTCTGGGGAGTGGGAGTTGGGGTACATCCAGAGTCATATGATAGATGAAGATAATATGGGAAGCAGTTGAGGTCCAATTGAGTGGATATTTGTGGAAGTTGGCTTGATTGCGGACAGTCCAAATGTGCCAAAAAACTAATAGGGGAAGGTTATGGAGCCTGTGGGGATTAGCACATAGCCACCATGTATCCCATGCAATGGATACAGTTGGTCCCTCCCAACAGAGATAGATGTTGACGGAGGTGATGATGAGATGCAAAATTTCATGAATGGATGGACAGTTGTGGAATAGGTGCACGGTGCCTTTAGTCGAAACAACACAGAGGATACATCTGTTGGGTCCAATTTGTGAGCTCGCTTGGAGATTACCCCCCGTAGAAATTTAATCAGACAATATGCACTACATGAGAAGCCTAGCTTTAGTAGGACCTTTTAATTTCCATAGAGTATGCCACCAGGGGAGAAGAATTGGAGGTCGATGTGCACTGTAGATGTGTAGGTACCCTTCTTTTGGACTGTATTTTCCATGTTTAGAGATGGTCTACATGAGTTCATCCTCAGGTTCTGTGATTCTAACATGATATTATTTTAATGCATCCAAATATATAGTCCAAGCCCCCTCCCATTAAGGATGAATGTGTGAATCCAAATGACTCAACTAGCCTTGGGTGAGTATGGTAAAGCGGTATCTATCAGAAATTTGATGCAGTTTGTGAATACGAGCTCGGTTGAGAGTGTAAATGAGAGTAGGTGGCAGGATGCGAGCATTTATGCATCCCATCCAAGGATCCCATCCAATGCGGACAATCGTACCTGAACCGATCTTACATCCCATGTGATTACTAATGTGATTGATGGAACACATAATAGCTCTCTAGATCATAGAGAAATTGGATTTGTGTGTAGGGAGTTGTTGGAGCCATTCAATTGTGCTATAGGGGTGGATGTATTTGAGTATGAAAACCTTGGTCAAAATATTGTTGCTAGTGAGAATCTGCCACTCAAGCTTAGCAACTAGTGCTTGAGCAAAAGTTAGAAGATATTTGATGTCCCATCCTTCCCAGCTCTTAGGTAAGGCAATACGCATCCATTTGGACCAGTAAAATGTGTGACCTTCTTTAGCCCCGATCCAGAGAAATTTTTTACATATATTTTGGATCTTGTATAAAGTTTCTTTTAGTATCTAGGACAGGGACATCCAATAGACCGTAATGATTTCCAAAACAGACTTGATAAATACCAACATGCCCACCCTGGAGAGCCAGTGCTGGCACCCATTGTTAAGCCTCTTTTCAAACATGGTGATTAACCAATTCCAATCAACAGTACTATAGTTAATAGGTTTAAGATAGAAACCCAAGTATTTTAGACCGTCTTCAAATATTGTGGGGATAAAGGGAATATCTGCTACGCAAAGTGGACCTTGTGTGGGTAGCAACCATGCCAAGTAATAGTGAATTTGTTGTTGTTGCATTGAATTCCTGTAGTAGTATAGAAGAGTAATAGGATTGATGTTACCACTATGGACTGACCTAAATATCCATTGAGAAAAAGAGTGATGTCATCAACAAAAAGTAGGTGTGTGAGGATACAATCCTTCGCAATTCGAATGCCTTTCAGTGTGCCTTTGTCCCTTTCATCAATGGTCCATATGTTGAGGCCTTCCATTATTGGTAGGTAAATAAAGTGGCGACAGTGGAAATACCTGGCAGAGACCTTGTTCTGCATGAAAGAAATTTGTAGCAGTACCATTAATGATGATACTATATGAAATGGAGGTGATGTAGCATATGATCCAATTGATAATTTGAATAGGGAATCCAAGATGAGTAAGGAGCAAGTGGATGTAGAGCCAAATGGCTTGATCAAATTATTTCTCAAGATGAATCTTGAGGATTATTCCTTTGATATTCTTGGTATGCATGGAGTGTAGACCTTCCTGAGCAATGAAAGTGGCATCATGAATCTCTTTGTTCTCAAGAAATGCAAATTGTTCAAGAGAGATGAAGTTAGATAAAATAGGTTTGAGCTGATTATCTAGAATTTTAGGCATGATCTTGTAGATGCAGTTACACAAACATATGGGGAAAAATCCTTAAAATATGAGGGGTGATCTGATTTCGGGAGGAGGGCATTGAAAGTGGAGTTGAAAGCCTCATAGATGCGACCAGATTTTCGGGTCTCTTCCACAACCTCTAGTAGTTCCTGTCCCAAAAAGTCAATAAAATCCAAATAAAACTCCACAAACCATCCATCGGGGCCAAGAGTCTTATCCTTCTTGAACCATTTTAGGACAGATTCTAGTTCCCCCATCATAACAAGTGTAAGGAGGTCCTCAGCCAAATGTTGATCTACATATATGGGAACTAGGGAGGCCTCCTTGATGATCTCGGCTAGAGATGATTTCTGAGGTGCCTTATATAATTATCTGAAGTCGGACATACCTTTCTGTGCAAGATTTTCAAAATTAGAAGCAAAGTTTCCATCATCATTCTCAAGTTCCCATATGGTATTAATGGATTTCCTACCCCTAGAAAATTGGTGAAAGAATTTGAAATTTTCGTCCCCCGCTTTGATCCAAGTGGCACAAATTTTAAGCCTCCAGACTTCATCCCTTTTTTGAATAATTTTATGATGATCTGATTCCATCTTAATGATTTGGGATTTCAGAGCTTCTGAAATGAATCCACCCCTAATAGTTTTGTCAAGCCTTTGAATATCCTATTCAATAAGAGAGAGATTGTGGTCCTCCACTCTTCTTTTATTTTTGGCCTAAGTAACAGTTTTTTTTTTTATGGAGAGGACTCTATGCACAAAGAGTGATGAGGTAAACTGATTTCCCAAAGTGGGAGCAAGCCTCCACTCTTTATTGGCCATATTTATGAACTCTGCGTCCTGTAGCGAGACCGAGAAAAAAATGAAAGGTGAGGCTGGCTTGTTGAAAGCACCAGTGATTTCATGGTAGATCGGTGGGTGATCAGAGATGCCTCCTGATCCAATCCATTTTATTTATTAGAAAATATTAAGAAATATATCCTCCTTAATGAGGAAACGATCAAGCCTGTGGGCGACCATATCATCTCGAGTTCACCGATTGCGCCAAGTGGGAGAGGGGGAGGTTGAAATGGGATCTACTAGGTGATGAGTCACAAGAAGATGACAAAAGAAATTGGAGAGTGTGTCCACATGAGAATTAGGGCCCCATGTTTCATAAATACCAAGGGATAAATTCCTATCCCTTGCAAGAATAAAGTTGTCAGTGCGTAGCGGGGATAAATGCAGTAGAGTGGACCAAAAGAGTTGTCGATTTAGGCATGGTTGCTATACATTAATGATCCTCATATGAATTTCGAGATCCTTAGAGAATATTTCCACAGCCAGAGTCCCATCCCTCCCCCAACAAATGAGGAGCTTTATGTACCAGGGTTTAATACAAAGATGCAGACCACTCGATCGCCCATTAGTGTCCAACGCATGGAAGGTCTAAGAGGGGAGGAGGGAGGATAAAGTTTGGATGAAGAAATCTGATGAAGCATGATTTTCCTATAGGAGAATGATGTACATAGTAATAGAAACAAAAACACGCCTGATAGCAAGGCATTTGGATGAGTTGGCCATCCCTCTGCAGTTGAAGGAGAGGCATTTCATTTGGAGACTAGGCCAGGGGTATGCCTTGCTCTAAGAACCCCTACAATGGAGATTTTTTTTCCAGAGGAAATGTCAAGACTAGCCTGAAGGATGGCCTTATATATGCTATAATTTCAGCCTCGAGGTAGCTTGGTCTGAGAGGAGGGAGGGCCGAGATGGGGACTGATACTAGCAGGAGTAGGATGTCATAGACGAAGATTGTAGAAGTGTGGAGTGGAAGAGTTAATAGAGTCCATATAAATAGAAGGGGAGCTGGGGGGAATACAATGGGTAGTGTGAGGGGTAGGGTAGGTGGTGGATGGAAGGGGGGGGGGATAGTGAGGGAAGGGATGGTCGGAGGGGTAGGGGAAAATAGTAAAGGGGAGGAGGATGGGGGGCAAGTAATAGATGAAACCGGTAGACCATTCCATGAGGAAACTGAGAAATTATGTGATTCTATAGATGACAAAAAAGACATAAAAGAGAGGGGAGGGAGAGGAGGAGTACCAGAATCTGAAGAAAAGCCACTATGTGCTGCAGTGGTCATGGAGTGAGCAACCCTGGTCGAGACGTTAATTGCCTCTAGTGTGTCATCCTCCAAATGTGTAGTCTCTGGAATCAAGAGGAAGCTCATCAGCTATTTCTGTCGATGTAGGGAGACTAATACCGGATCCAGAGGGTCCTGACCACCCAAGGTATGAGAACTAGATGCCTCACCATTCAATGGACAGTCCTTGAAGACATGTCCCACCTTGTGAAAGTGGTGGGAGCGAAATGGAACACCTTCATAATCCAGAATCTGTATCTGGATGGAGTTCTGCCACTGAATTTTAAATGATTCCTTCAGTCCTTCCCTAGCGTCCAGATGAACAAGAATGTGAGCGAAGGGAATCTTTCCCGACTTGACATAAGAAGGGTCATGATCCAAGTAGTTACCGAACAATTTGTCGATGTCAATGAAGATCTGTTTGGTTCATAAGTGTAATGGAACTCTAGGTAGATGAACCCAGACAGGTCCCACCCCCACTTGTTCTCGCTCTGGATCAAATAAGGGGCTACAAAAATTTAGTAGCATAGGGGCCATCTTAATGTGCCAATAGTAGGAAAGGACCCAATCTGTGGGATCTTTGGAGGAGAAGCGGAGTGCAAACCAACCTTTGGTGAGGGCATGTATCGAGGGAAGATTAGGCATCAATCCACCCCATATCTCTTTTTTCCATAGTTGTGGCCATGTACCATGCCAACCAATACTTTATCCATGATGCCAAGAATGTACGACATATGTACACCTTTGCCCAGGGCAAGGATACTGCCCTGATGACAAGCACTGATGCAATTTTTGCATCAGGGGGTAGGAGGGGGAGCACAGGATAGGGGGGGGACCATGGTAGTTTAGGTGTGTGGGGAGGAGGACACAACGAAGGAGGGTTTACTGGTAAACCTAGGTGGGTTGTCTAGAGGGCCGACGAGGGGATGGGAGCATGGAACCAAGAATATTGGAAGTGGGGCGAGGGGCCAAGGGGGAGGATGATAGGGGGGGTCAGAGGGGAGGGTATATGACATGGATAAAGGAGCTGAGGTGAACAAAGAGGTTGTATGGGGACAAGTGAAGGAGGGAGCAACAACCAAGAGGGGAAGGGTCTGAGAGAGAAAGGTGAGTGTAGAAGGGGAAGGATGGAAAAGATCCAAGGAGGAGATAAGGTCAAGGGCGGTCACAGACAAGATAGCAGGGGAGTTAGGGGTGAGGTCAGGGATGAGGAAGGAGTCGAGGCCAAAAAAAGAGTGAATGGGGGAAGATGCAAAGAGGACCCAAGGTCAGTAAATAATAAAAAATGAGAAGATGTTGGGTGTGTTCCATGAATACCAGAAGAGAAGAATTGGGATAATACCCACATGCCGACCAAGGCTTATGGGTCCTCCAAGTAGTCAACTAACTCTTCATCCTAGGCCCCTTGCATTAATAACCCCAATGAACACCGTTGAAAACCAGCAAATAACCAACCGTTAGTTAGTGCACAAAATTCATGGAGGAGGTAGAGGACAGTGAAAACATAGTAGGTGTGAAGAAAATGGAAACTTGGTGTAAATTTTGGTGAGCGTGCAGAAGCAGTCATGTGAACAACATAATCCCCAAGTCTTACGTGAGCTATGGTAATGAATGTGCGCCAAAAACATATATGCATGAGAATGGGTTTTGCATCATCAATCATGCCAGGTTTGAGAAAAAAGATGAACCATATGTTTTTCCTGACCAACGTGAGAATATTTGTTTATTTTGCCATCCTACAGAACGATCAAATTCATTTGTCATTGATTATAATCCTAGATCAATAAGAGTCTCCCAACCTTCACATCGGGATAAAGCTATCTCAATAGAAATTCCATCTAATGGTAGCTGAGATGATGAAGTTAATGCGCAAGAATACATGATTGAAATGTACAATACCTATTCAAATTATTTTGATGATTAATGACCAATTCTATGAATAATTCTATCCATGAAAATGTAAATGTGTAGTATTTCTATATTAGAGTTGTATTTTCATTTAAAACTATTATATGGATTTGTTTAAAAGAATCAAACATATCATAATCTAAAAATTAATATTATTTCAATGTTAAACATATTAGGGAACTATATCATGATAACAATGCTATATATATTATCATTATGTACATTTCAAATTTTTGTTTTCTCATTATTTTCTCAGAAAACTTAATAATTAATGAATTTCTACCTTATAAAGTTGACAATTTATTTTTTACAAGGGAAAGTTAGATATTAGAGGATTTGTTAAGAATTTTTTACCCTCCAAAATGATATTTTATTTTTAAAATAGTTTCAAAATGTTTCATTTGATTATGAGTTACTATTTTTTGTTGTTTCTTGTATGTATTTGAATTCATTTGCATACTTTTCATTTTATAATATACTCATTATTCCACTTTAATATAATCAAAGGTTGATGCTTTTATGATATATATATCGCACTTGATTCATTATTGGACTAATGAAATGAAGTATATAAAACTTATTCTAAGTTGGGAAATGTGTAATATTGAATTAGGTCTATTGATTCATTATGCAAACAAAACAAAAAGTAAAGTATATTATTCGGACAAAGAGTTTAAATGAATTTATGAGGGACACACCTTTTGGAGTCATGGATATTAATGAGATACCTTCTAGAGGAAATAATTTATCTACAATTCCATCTTCCCATTTAGCTTTTATAGACGATGAATATGTCCTAGTAGTAACTGATACTTTCCATAATGTGGAGGCTACACTTGAAACTGGATTTGAAATTGATAGATTGCAATCATATAGAGGTTGGGTGATGAAGGATGATGTTGACCCATTCATAAGAGATGAAATTCATGAAACATACAAAAAATCTTTCTTTGACACAAAGAATGCAACATATACAAAAACAATTATTGATGAACTACCAAGGTAAATAGTCATTTATATTTTACTTATAAAATTTAGGTTTGTAATTACATAACATATGATTATTAATAGTATATTATGTCAAAATTTCTAGGAGTAATATCAATGTTCTTGAAGAATACACTAACAACAATGGACAACAAAATCAATCTCCTCCATCAGATGAACAAACTATACCATCTATTGGTGCATATTTTCAAACTATCTTAAAACATCCAAACAAATGTGTTAAAGGAGAGGGAACTAATGGTATGCCATTCACAATCACATTAAATGAAAAAGGGCAAGTGTTAAAGGATGAAGGTGGGATGTAACACCCCTAGTTTTATGTTTTCAAATTAGACATTTGAACTTCAGTCCAAAGGGAGTGGACCCCAATGGATAATTATTGTGCAGATGTAATTAATCATTTAATTATGAAAAATAAATAAAATATTTATGTGCATATTGACCAAATGAGATTTTTGAGATCACTTGCCTAATCCATGAGGTATGGAAAGAGGCTAAGACTTTCCCAAAAAATATTTCAAAAGACTTGAAAGAATTTATTTCTATTTAGATTTTTGAGGAAAATATAAATTTCCCCAATGATGTGGAGAGTAGTTGGGAAGAGGTAAAAAGCTAGAAAAGCATAAAGCAGCTTTAAAGTCCCTAAATAAGGGAAGCCTAGGAAAACAGGAATAAAATCATCCTGTAATTTTGGACGCAGAATTAGAAACACACTTTAGGGAGAGCATAAGCTTAAATAAGCTACTCCAGAAGAGATTGAGGTTGGTATGTTCTGGGAAAAGAACTCAGCTAGGGGGTGATTTCTGGAGACAGAAGAACTGTAAGGTTGGGAGGAATGGTCATCTGTAGAAGTGGTATGCTTACAAATTTTATGAATGGTTAAAATAGAGGTTTTTGGATAAATTTTATGATACATGTTGTAGCTATTATTTTGACCTAAATTTTTTAGATTTGTTATTCCTTAAATTTAACAGAATTAAATAGAAGAAATAAATCTTCTAAATTTCTGTATAGTAGTAAGAGTAGATTCTAGGGAATACTATCAGCCAGAATCTCTAAACCATAGTTTGGTTTAAATCTGGAGATATTAAAATAATTCCCTAGAGTGAGTATAGTGTGACGTTAATCTGCTTCTATAATGAATAATTATATGAACATAAAAATATAGTTTTGCTATTGATAGCTAACTTGTATGTTAATTTAAACTGTGTACACATGCCAAGAGGAATATAATCCAAAAGTAAGAAAAGATATAGCTCAAATAAACTGTAAGTTAAACCAGAAATAAGTATTCTGTGTGAAAAATATAGGAGAATACAAGTCAGTACAAGTAAACTGAAACATAAATCTGTAAAGAAAATTCCTCCTATCAAAATAAGTATTAGAAAATTTTGCAATAGATCTAATTCTCTATATTGTTGTTTCTATTAACTGCATCCATTATAATTCACCAATTTATAAAATATGCATATACATTTTCTGAAGATAGAAATAGACGAGAATAAGAATTTTTGTATGTAATGGACGGATCGTGCCAGTTATTAAACCCTTTTATGGAGATAGAATTTTAAACTGTAAAGAGTTAAGTTGAGGGTTAAGTATACATCATAACTTATTTATAGACAGTTGATATCCATAAAATATGTTTGGAGAAAACCATAACCAGTAAGTAAGTTTATTCTCATTAATATTAATTCCAAATTTTATTGACTGAT
Source organism: Pinus albicaulis (assembly GCA_034641835.2). Classification (NCBI taxonomy): domain Eukaryota; kingdom Viridiplantae; phylum Streptophyta; class Pinopsida; order Pinales; family Pinaceae; genus Pinus; species Pinus albicaulis. Next base: position 1,098,968,881 of record CM076581.1, read on the forward strand.
ATGCTATTTGGAAGTACAGAAAACTATATTTTATAAATTTATTAGAATCAAAATTAAAATCATAGATTTCCATATAAATTATTTTGAGGAAAAGAAGAGTTATAGTTATTGAAACTATTAACTCAATAATCGCTTGATATTACGCTACAGTATACATTGCATACTAATGGAAGCAAATAGCTGTACTGAATTTAATTATTAGGAAAAATATGGTTATCTGGAATTATGCATATATATGTTATTTATATAGTTGAAAGAAATAGACTGAACATAATTAAATTTATGCCATATACATATAGGGTATACCATTAAACAATACTACGGTAATGTAAATAATGAAAGCAGATCCGAACCAATGTTTGGAATTTAAAAGTTTAAAATGTCCATATTCCTATACTATTACTGTCAACCCACTAGTATATTGAAGTACATTGCTAGTAATACACAGGTCATTCATGAAACTTATCCAAGAAGATATTTCACAAGTAACTGAGAGAAATACACTCGATTTTATAATCTAGATGAAGAGGAGATCACAGTTCTGAGAATGGAAAAATATGGATATACAAACCTGAAATCACAAACAGGAGAACGATTTTAATTCATCTCAGGAACCCTAACGAAACGTATTACTTCCAGTAAAGCAAGATGAATGGAATCAGATAAGTGAAAGATCTTACCTACAACCACAAGGCGAACAACGTAAATAAACGAAAGAGTTGAGACGCTATTATCATCACAGGAAACAATCTAACGAGAAAAAAAAAGATGTAAATTACCTACAACAATCTTAACATTGTCGTCATCGTAAATCCTATCCAACAAATAAGCGAAAGATAAAAGTTCATATATAACCAAAACGAAGGAAAATTGAGGACCAAAAACGAATGAAGTAGGTCATAAAATGATAATTACATTACCTGCTAAGCAAGCGGCTGAGCGAAAAAGGAAATAGCACTTCTACAACTCATCAGTTATTAGTAACTGATCAAGGAATTCAAGCTCAGAGAGCCTTTTTAGTAAATCAAGTGCATTTGAAGAGTATCCTTGACCATGAATGAAATAAAATAGAGGGAAAATTTCAAATCGTTTTGCAGAATGAAAGGGCAAACAAAAATTTTCTCTTAACAATAATAAAAATTCCAAAGCTAACTCAGAATTGGAATAACAATGAAAAATTTAAACAAAATTGTCTGAGGCAAATTAAAAACGTTGAGCTATAGATACGGTGAATACATTTAAATCTAGAAATTGAAGGAGGATTTGAACGATACAACTGGCCATAACAAAATCATCAGTCCCTGAGACAAATCGAGCTTGCATAGAGACGCAATCAAACCTCTCGGATGATCTGTTGTAGACCATTGGTGAAAATGATATCTGGAAGGAAGAACACAATAGAGGAGGGAAAATTTTATTGAAAAATGAAACCCTAATATCCTACCAGATCCTACCATCCACGTGTAGACATCTGGTGAGATATGTTGGGATCGAGGTGAATTCCTCGGGTGAAGGGTATAGTAGGAACCATGCGCAAAAAAATGATGAATGGCAAGTTAAATCGAATGGAAAATATTATAAATAAATTCCACCGTACTTATTCACATGGGGTTGGGACATAAAAACTATAAAATACTCTTCCCACAATCGTTTAAGTCTGATCACATAATTGAAGCAGGATCGTAAGGATATGAGTGTCATCAATTCAATTACAGACCAATATCTCAATACGTAGAAGAAAAACAACCAAAATAGCGTAAACAAATCAATGTAGAGTCATTTAAACACCACAATACATAGTAAATGTACAACAATTCTTGTAATTATGATGAGTGTTATCGTAATAGGAAAACAAATGAAAAAAACATATAATGTTTGCATATAATGTTTGGACTAAAGGTACACTGTATTGAGTTGAATTCAATATATGTATGAATATATACATGGAATCATTTTATGAGTAGTGATTTCAAATTTTAATTCGACAATCGTTATAACAGGTAAATACAAGAGACTCATATAACATAGACATATCAAAATGGTGAAATATGTAAAACCATGGAAATGGAATTAGTACAACATAATAGTAGTTGAATACAATATAATTGCATAATAGTAATTGAATACAATATATTTTGTGAATAAAAAAATATAATTATAAATATAAGCACACTTCATGGTGAGATAAATGTCATTGAATAGTTGTTAATCCAATGATGAAATTGCCATGAGATCGTTATTGCATAGTAAGAAAAAATGCAGTAAGGAAAGTAAATTGAAAAATTGTACTTGGAAATTGAAAGATTAGTATGGTGGTTAAGTATTGATACTATCCTTATCCAAAGGTTAGATGGAATAAGAACAACCACTCTTCTTAATGAAAGTAGAATTTCAAAACTGGTGATATAACTTAGAAAAAAAAATAATTGGGTAGTAGTTGAGGAGAGGTGTTACAAATGATATCAGAGGCTAGGTTAGAAAAAACTAGGCTATTATTGTGCCCACTGTATAAATTATTATCTTTTTTGGGAAAAAAAATTTGTTACTGATGTTGTTTTGTTTAGTGTATAGTGGTACTGGAACTGAAAAGTCAATGGCTGAAGGAGAAGAAATTTATGTTGATCTGGGTGATGGAGATAACATGCCAGATCCAACACTCCTTTAATGGCTATGTTGCATAGGTTGCAACGGGATATGGCCAAGCTAAGAAGCCAGAATGACAGGATGTCATTAGCCAGCGAGGAGCAGGAAAAGATGATAAGAGAACTGACCTCCCGGAACAGCCAAGAAGGTGAAGGTTCTGGAAAGAAGAGGAAAGGAAAGTTTTCAGATGATTTTGAGGAAGATGACACTACTAGACATTAGTCTAAACAGAAGAAGGAATTACAGGGTGAATTTCGAAAAATTAAACCTTCCTCCTATGATGGGGAGAAGGAGGAAGATGTTGAGGCATGGCTGTTTAATATGATTAATTATTTTCAGGTCTATGAATATGAAATAAATCTGAAGTCCAGATTAGCTATATACCAGTTGTAGGGTAAGGCCACCTTATGCTGGGAGGAGACAAAAATGGTTCATGCCATTGATAAAAAAACAGTGACTTGGGAAGATTTCCAAGTCATGTTTAAAAACCGCTATTTGAACGAATGTTATTATGATGATAAAGCAAAGGAGTTCCACGAACTCAGATTGGGACAACTCACCATAGATGAGTTTTGCACCAAGTTTACAAATTTGTTAAGGTATGTTCCTTATATTCGTGAAGAGAAGGCAAAGGTAAATAGGTTTTTGAACTGTTTGGTTGTTGTGTACAAGGAGAAAATAGAGTTCGATAATTCGAAAACTATGGACGAAGTGGTGAGGAAAGCTAGATTATGCTACCATCAGTTTAAAGGAAATAGTGAACATGGGAAAAGCTGGGTAAACAAGGGTGAATTCAAAGAAAAGAAACAGAAACCATATTACTTGAAGAACTTTGGTAAAGATCATTAGTGGAAAAAATTTAGCAAACCAAAGGAAAGTCAAACTGCTCAGTCCCAAGTTGGTTCAAAACAAATAGATGGAGATAATAAGAAGGAAGGAACAGTTAAAATGAGGGAGCCTTTGAAATGTTGGGGTTGCGGAGAACCTCATCCCTTGAGGGACTGTCCACACAGAAATATTTAGATGATTCTGAGAGATAGAGAAGCTACCATAGTGAATGATATAACAAGGAAAATACCCACTATCAGTGCAGCCTTGGAGAACCGACAAGAAGAACACCAGGCTACTATGTTCGAGATGGAAGGTAAGATTTTTTATCAATATGTTACAGTTTTAATTGATCTGGGTGCTTCTTTGAGTTACATTAATCCACAAGTTGTAGAGAAATGCAATCTCAAAACCGAAAAATTTCAACAGTCTTGGTTGGTCCAGTTAACCACTGGCACCAAATGAAAAGTAACTCATAAGTTGCCTCAAACAGCAATTAAATTAAATGATTTTCAGACAGAAGTAAATTTAAACATTCTTCCCTTAGGCTCATATGATTTGTTGATAGGAATGGACTGGTTAGAAAAAATAAAGGTTGTGATGAATTGTTTGGATAAAACTCTGCATTGCATAGATGAGGAAGGGAGACCCTTTATACTCAAAGGAAAACCAAAACCAATCTCATTAAGACAAATATCAGCTCTGCAATTAAAAAGGACACCTAGAAAAGGATATCAAGTATATGTTGTACATGTTGAAGAATTAGGACAACAACCTGCAGAAGACTTGCTAGACACTTTACCAGTAGTAAGAGAGCTTAAAGGAGTTTCTCTAGATGAGATTCCTCATCTTCCCCCCAAAAGAGAGATTTATTTTTCAGTCAATTTGGTGCCAGGAGAAACACCCGTTTCTAGAGCCCCTTACCGGATGAGCCCCCCTGAACTAATGGAGTGAAAAATGCAATTACAAGAATTGCTGGATAAACGGTACATCAAACCGAGTGTATCTCCTTGAGGAGCACCAGTACGGTTCATGAAAAAGAAGGATGGAACCTTCAGAATGTGCATTGACTATCGTCAACTGAGTAAGTTGACAATCAAAAATAGGTACCCATTACCCAGAATAGATGAGCTTTTTGATCAAGTGAGAGGGGCTTCAGTATTTTCTAAGATTGATCTGAGGACTAGTTATCAGAAACTCAGAATTAAAGAGGAAGATATCAGTAAAACAGCTTTTCGAACCAGGTATGGGCACTATGAATTTGTAGTCCTACCTTTTGGTTTGACAAATGCACTTGCCACTTTTATGTGCTTAATGAACAACGTTTTGAACAAGTAATTAGATAAATTCATACTAGTGTTCATAGACGATATTCTAGTCTATTCGAAGAGTGAGGCTAAATATAAGGAACACCTTAGAATTGTGTTACAAAATCTTAAGGAGAATCAGTTATATGCCAACTTTAGCGAATGTGAATTTTATAAGGATAAAATTCAATATCTAAGCCATATCATTTCTGAACAAGGATTGGTTGTTGATCCTGAAAAGATAAAATCCATAAGAGAGTGGCCCATGCCTACTAATGTATTAGCAGTAAGTTCATTTATGGGGATTGCAGGTTATTATCGAAGGTTTGTAGAAAGATTTTCTGCAATAGCATACCTCATAACTTCACTACAATGGAAGGGTATTAAATTTGAGTGGACTGAAAAATGCCAAAACAGCTTTGAACAACTAAAATTAAAACTTACTATAGCCCCTATACTGAAGATTGTAGATCCTGACAAAGAGTTTGTTATGTGTACTGATGCATGCAGAGAGGGATTGGGAGGATTGTTGTTGCAAGAAAATTCTATTATTGCATATGAATCTATAAAACTTAAGAAACATGAACAGAATTACAGAGTATATGATTTGGAATTGGCTATTGTAATTCATGCCTTAAAGATGTGGCGACACTATCTTCTTGGAAAAAAAATTACATTGATGACTGATCTTATTAGTCTCAAGTATTTCTTTTCTCAAACAGATTTGAATGCTCGACAAGCCAGATGGTTGTCTTTTCTGAGTGAATTTGATATGGACATAAAACATATCAAAGGGAAAGAAAAAAAAATCACTGATGCTCTAAGCAGAAATGCTTGCCAAAACATAAGCAACATTGGGACTAGTGCCAGTCTTGACTTAGAAGAATTAGTTAAAAAGGTAGCAGATCAAGATCCCAATTATGAAAATATGCAATTGAAAATGCTAAAAAAAGAAATGGCTAAGTACACCCAAAATCAGAAAGGGCTGATCTGCTATAAAAACAGATTGTACATCCCCAATGTGGAGTCTTTGAAAAAATAAATCCTAGATGAATATCATAAACAGCCATATTCAGGACATCCCGGATATCAGAAAATGCTTACAGCCTTGAAAAAGAAATTTTTTTGCCCAGGAATGAAAAAGGATGTAGAAAACTATTTAGCTAGATGCATGAAATGTCAACTAGTCAATGTTGAACATCAACATCCAGCTGGTCTTTTGAATCCCTTGCCAATTGTAGAATGGAAATGGGACATTGTTTCTATAGATTTCATAATCTGGTTACCCAGAACAAAGTAGTATCATGACTTAGTGATGGTAGTGGTAGATACCTTAACAAAGGTTGCACATTTCATACCTGTAAAATCTACTTTTCGGACAGCCAAAGTAGAAAATGTGTTCCTAAAATAAATATTAAGGCTACACAGGGTCCCAAAGATGATTATTTCAGATAGAGATGCTAAGTTCATAGCCGCCTTTTGGAAACGTCTGTTTGGGGGCATGAGTACTAAATTGAATTTTAGTACTACTTGTCACCCTCAAATGGATGGTCACACAGAGAGAAAAAATCAGATTTTGGAGGATATGCTGAGAATGTGTGAGATGGATAGGCCATCAAAATGGAAAGACTACTTGCATTTAGTCGAATTTTCTTACAACAACAGCTATCAATCCTCCATCAAAATGAGTCCATTTGAAGCACTCTACGGAAGAAAGTTTTGTACTCGTTTAAGTTGGAGCCAACCTGAAGATAAGCTAATACTAGGGCCAGATACTCTACATGAAATGGAAAGGATTGTCAAACAAATACAGAGAAATATCAAGACAACACAAGATCGAAAAAAAAAAATATGTTGATAAGAAGAGAGTGCATCGAGAGTTCAAAGTGGGTGATCATGTGTATCTACGTATTAAACCTAAAAAGAGCACACTTTATGCTGGAAATTGTGCAAAATTGGCTCCTAGATATTGTGGGCCTTTTGAGGTGTTAGAAAGGGTGGGACTAGTGGCTTATAAGTTAGCCTTACCTCTTCATGTTAAAGTGCATGATGTGTTTCATGTTTCGTTATTAAAAATATATGTACATGATGCTTCTCATATTATTGATTGGAATGTGATACATGTGGAACCATAAGGGGATTTCCTTCCAGAACCACATAAAATATTGGAGCGGGAAGAAATTGAATTGAGAAACTGAACAATAGCAAGAGTAAAGGTGCAGTGCAAGCACTTTACTGCTGAAGAAGCTACGTGGGAAAGAGAAGCTAAGATGATGGAAAAATATCCATATCTATTTTCAAAATAAACTCTAGTAGTTAGCTGTTAACACCGAGAAAGGTGTTTGTTTTCAGAGGGGGAATATGTAACACCCCTAGTTTTATGTTTTCAAATTAGACATTTGAACTTCAGTCCAAAGGGGAGTGGACCCTAATGGATAATTATTGTGTGGATGTAATTAATGATTTAATTATGAAAAATAAATAAAATATTTATGTGCATATTGACCAAATGAGATTTTTGAGATCACTTTCCTAATCCATGAGGTATGGAAAGAGACTAAGAGTTTCCCCAAAAATATTTCAAAATGCCTTGAAATAATTTATTTATAATTTATATTTTTGAGAAAAAATCTAAATTTCCCCAATGATGTGGAGAGTAGTTGGGAAGAGGTAAAAAGCTGGAAAATCAGAAAGCAGATTTAGAGTCCCTAAATAAGGGAGGCCAAGGAAAACAGGAATAAAAGCATCCTATAATTCTGGACAAAGAATTAGAAATAATCTTTGGGGAGAGCATAAGCTTAAATAAGCTACTCCAGAATAGATTGAGGTTGGTCTATTCTGGGAAAGGATCTCAGCTAGGGGGTGAGTTCTGGAGACATAAGAACTGTAAGGTTGGGAGGACTGGTCATCTGCAGAAGTGGTATGCTTAAAAATTTTATGAATGGTTGAAATAGAGGTTTTGGATAAATTTTATGATACATGTTGTAGCTATTATTTTGACTTAAATTTTTGAGATTTGTTATTCCTTACATTTAACAAAATTAAATAGAAGAAATAAATCTTCTAAATTTCTGTATAGTAGTAAGAGTAGATTCTAGGGAATACTATCAACTAGAATCTCTTAACCATAGTCTGGTTTAAATCTCAAGATATTAAAATAATTCCCTAAAGTGAGTACAGTGTGACTTTAATATGCTTCTATAATGAATAATTATATGAACAAAAAAATATAGTTTTGCTATTGATAGCTAACTGCTATGTTAATTTAAACTTTGTGCACACATGCAAAGAGGAATGTGATCTAGAAGTAAGAAAAAATCAAACTCAAATAAACTATAAGTTAAACCAAAAATAAGTGTTCTGTGTGAAAAATATAGGAGAATACAAGTCAGTACAGGTAAACTGAAACGTAAATCTATAAAGAAAATTCCTCCTATCTAAATAAGTATTAGAAAATTTTGCAATAGATCTAATTCTTTATATTGTTGTTTCTATTAACTACATCCATTATAATACACCAATTTATAAAATATGCATACACATTTTCTGAAGAAAGAAATAGATGAGAATAAGAATTTTTGTATGCAATGGAAGGATCATGCCAGTTATTAAACACTTTTATGGAGATAGAGTTTTAAACTGTAAGGAGTTAAGTTGAGGGTTAAGTATACATCATAAATTATTTATAGACAGTTGAAATCCATAAAATATGTTTGGAGCAAACCAGAACCAGTAAGTAAGTTTATTCTCATTAATAGTAATTCCAAATTTTATTGACTGATATGTTATTCGGAAGTACATAAAGCTATCTTTTATAAATTTATTTGAAGCAGTATTAAAATCACAAATTTCCATATAAATTATTTTGAGGAAAATAAGAGTTAGAGTTATTGAAACTATTAACTCAAAAATCGCTCGATATTATGCTACATTATACATTGCATAGTAATGGAAGAAAATAGGCGCACTGAATTTAATTAATAGGAAAAATATGGTTATAAGGAACTATGCATATATATGATATTTATACAGTTGAAAGAAATAGACTGAACAAAATTAAATTTATGCCGTATATATATAAGGTATACCATTAAAAAATTCTACAGTAATGTAAATAATGAAAGAAGATCTGAACCAATGTTTGGAATTTAAAAGTTTAAAATGTCCATATTCCTATACTATTACTTTCAACCCACTAGTATATTGAAGTAAATTGCTAGTAATACACAGGTTGTTCGTGAAACTTATCCAAGAAGATTTTTCACAAGTAAATGAGAGCAATACACTCGATTTTATAATCTAGATGAAGAGGAGATCACAGTTCTGACAATGGAAAATATGGATATACCAACCTGAAATCACAAACAGGAGAACAATTTTAATTCGTCTCAGGAACCCTAACGAAATGTATTACTTCCAGTAAAGCAAGATGAGTGGAATCGGATAAGTGAAAGAAATTATCTGCAACCACAAGGCGAACAATGTAAATCAGCGAAAGAGTTGAGACGTTATTATCATCATAGGAAACAATCTAACGAGAAAAAAAAAATCAAATTACCTACGGCAATATTAACATTGTCGTCATCGTAAATTCTATCCAACAAATAAGCGAAAGAGAAAATTTTATATATAACCAAAACGAAGGACAATTGAGGACCAAAAATGAATGAAGTAGGTCATCAAATGATAATGACATTACCTGCTAAGAAAGCGGCTGAGCGAAAAATGAAATAACACTTCTAGAGCTCGTTAGTTATTAGCAACTGATTGAGGAATTCAAGCTCAGAGAGTCATTTTAGTAAATCGAGTGCATTTGAAAAGTATCCTTGACCATGAATGAAATAAAACAGAGGGAAAATTTCAAATCATTTTGCAGAACGAAAGGGAAAACAAAAATTTTCTCTTAACAATAATAAAAATTCCAAAGCTAACTCAGAATTGGAATAATAATGAAAAATTTAAACAAATTTGTCTGAGGAAAATTGAAAATGTCGAGCTATAGATATGGCGAATACATTTAAATCTCGAAATTGAAGGAGGAGTCGAATGATACAACTAGCCATAACAAAATTATCAGTCCCTGAGACAAATCGAGCTTGCATAAAGACGCAATCGAACCTCTCAGATGATCTGTTGCGGACCATTGGTGAAAATGATATCTGGAAGGAAGAATGCAATATAGGAGGGAAAATTTTATTGAAAAATGAAACCATAATATCCTACCAGATCCTACTATCCACGTGGAGACATCTGGTGATATATGTCGTTATAGAGGTGAATTCCTCAGGCGAAGGGTATCGTAGGAACCACGCGAACAAAAATGATGAATGGCAAGGTAAATCGAATGGAAAATATTATAAATAAATGCCACCACACTCATTCACATGGGTTTGGGACATAAAAACTATAAAATACTCTTCCCAAAATCGTTTAAGTCTAATCACATAAATGAAGCAGGATCGTAAGGATACGAGTGCCGTCAATTCAATTATGGACCAATATCTCAATACGTACAAAAAAACCAACCACAATAGCATAAACGAATCAACGTAGAGTCATTTAAATTCCATAATACATAGTAAATGTACAATGATTCTTGTAATTATGATGAGTGTCATCGTCATAGGAAAACAAATGAAAAAAACATATAATGTTTGCATATAATGTTTGGACTAAAGGTACAACTTATTGAGTTGAATTCAATATATATATGAATATATACATGGAATCATTTTATGAGTAGTCATTCCAAATTTTAATTCGACAATCGTTATAAGAGGTAAATACAAGAGACTCATATAACATAGATATATCAAAATGGTGAAATATGTACAACCATGGAAATGGAATTAGCACAACATAATAGTAATTGAATACAATATATTTTGTGAATAACAAAATATAATTATAAATATAAGCATACTTCATGGTGAGATAAATGTCGTTGAATAATTGTTAATCCAATGATGAAATTGCCATGAGATCGTTACTGAATAGTAAGAAAAAAAAATGCAATAAAGAAAGTAAATTGAAAAATTGTACTTGGAAATTGAAAGATTAGTATGGTGGTTAAGTACTGATACTATCCTTATCCAAAGGTTAGATGGAATAAGAAAAATCACTCGTCTTAATGAAAGTAGAATTTCAAAACTGGTGATATAACTTAGAAAAAAAGGAAAAATTTGGGTAGTGGTTGAGGAGAGGTGTTACATGGGAGAACATGGAGAGACATACTTCACTGTGAAGCATTGATACAATTTGGTCTTACAATTACTAAATATTTTCATCATGAAGGTAAAACACATATAATATCTTTCTCCATAAATTGCATACTTAATTTATGTAGTATAAACTATATACTTAATGTTTCATGTTTCATATTAAAAAAATAGATATATTGTACTCAGTTTTGCATTCCCTAAATTTCATTACTATCATACTAGAAACCTTAAGATTTTTTATATGGATTATTTAATTTCTACGTGTATTTCATAGAAATATCTAAGAAGGAAAAATTATTATCTCATATATATAAAATATCTGCAATTGTACATCCAAAACAAATTCTTCATAGTGTTGTTGAATATATTAAAAATACCAAGAATGCTTTGAAAGGAGAATTGGTTAAAAACAAAAATTTAGTCAAGCCACACTTCATAGGAGAAGGAGAGTGGCATAAGTTATTGAATTATTTGGCTATTAAGAAAAAAAAAGAAAAATGGAACTTTGGTTGGAAAATACAGATATGCACATATTGTACAAGCCTCTAGGTTTTCCACATGCCATTGTTTGGGGAAAGGTGGCATGTTATCTGTAGAGGCAAAAACTGTAAGATTAATACAATGCCATTCTTCTCAAGGAAAAAATAAAAATGGATTTCATCCTATTACCAATTATGAGGTATTTTTTCACCTATAAATTTTATGTTTTAGATAAAGTTTCATAATATGAAAGAAATATATGCAAATGAAAGTTTCAATTAATACAATTTATAGTTGTGTTGATCTTATCTTATATGTGTCTCAGGTAACCATTCAATATGGTGAGAGAGAAGATGAAACGGAACTTTGAATCATGCTTCAACCTTACCATATGCTTGGTTAGTTCACTTCAGTTAATTTTTAAATCGATAGGATACTTTAGTTATGAGATACCATTAAATGCATACACTTTTTATGGTTTATTTCAATTAAATTGAAGTTATTGTTTTTGCTTTTCTCTCTTTATTTCATTTATGTATTTTTATTCACACACTTATGTTTATAATTTTCTTTTTATGTTTTTTCCATGCGACAAAAATTTTGAAAAATATTTAAGGATGAACAATACAGATGATTTCAAAAGAATTATCGATTTCGTTTTTTCATATTTCATAATAAAAAAAATTCAAGACCTAAGACATTTGATTATACTAATATTTATGAAGAGTGATTTTTTGATAATCAATGTTGGAACATATGTATAAATTCTATTTTCTTTTGTTAAATTATCTCTTCATTATACACTAATAGTTTTGGTTGTTATATATTATACTTTGAATTTTATGATATGTAGATATTGTTATTACTTTGTAATTATTCATTTAATGTGAAAGATATCCACTTAATATATTTTTTCATAACTACAAAGATATATAATATATTAGAATCAACTTGGAATCATGTGAATGTTTCAATTGAGAGACTATTGCATTACCTGTAATTGATACTTTCCATAATGGCGCCAACCACAAAAAAACTACCATAACGTTATTGTACACAATGAATTAAAATTTTTGGATGCAAATATGAGATGCTTTAATTGTGTTATTACATTTGATATAAATTAAATATATTTATGGTAATTGGATTTAAGCATAAGACATACTCTTCCCAAGATCCAAACTCACGTACTGGTAGCTTCTAAATGATCAAATACAACTTCTTAGTGTATCTTTAAACCTTGGCAATATATAACCTTTCTAAATAAAGATGGTTATTTTTTTTTCTTCACCATTTCATATTTTATGGTGTTTTGGACCATATACAACTTTATAATAATAATAATAATAATAAATATTTTTTTGCACCATTATTTATTTTATGGTGCTTTACACCATATAAAATTTATTACTACAATAATAATTTTGATATTTTTATGATAAATTTTTAGTTTTTGTAAAATTGTTTTTGGTGCTTTGCATCATAATACCTTGATCCACCTCAGATTGGTTTTTGGTGGTTTCTCCATACACCATAGAATGCCACATATACATTCAACACTAAAGTTAACATTTTTTACTATCTCCATTTTTGCACCAGAAAACATAGCACCACTTGCGTATCTCCACATTATCACCACTTTTGCATGACTATTTGAAAACTGAAGATTTCTCAAATCCTATACAAATAGTGGTGTTAATGTGAGACTAAATGACCCTTCTTCTTGTAGTGAATATGTTTATTAATAAAATAAGGTTTTCTAAAATTCACCTACTTTTTGGGAGATTTTTCCGTCTACCATTATCACCATGAAATTTTTTGAGAGATTTTTCCATCTACCATTATCACCATGAATCCGAATGTGTCTCGATAGAATCGATTGTGCACTTTTTTTGACCAGCAAGGAGATCTATCCATGTTGATATTTTGTTTCACTCGTAATTTTAGAACTGACGATCTTCTCTGTTGGGAGTAGACAGGCACTGCATTTCCTTTGCCACTTCTCCCATCGAACATATATATGAACAATTAAATTAGATTCTACCTGCTCAAAATAATTGTCACAGTAAATGTTTGTCTAGTAACATTCATGTGAAAGCGTGAATATTTTATTTGTAGTTTATGATTTAGACTGGAAAGCGATTAGCTGTTGTGGCCAGTAAGTATAATCTTTCCCCATTTTCTCCATGGTATAGAGCTGAAAGAAATTAGTCTGCTCAAAATGATTCTCGCAATAAATCTTTGTCTAGTAAAATTCACGCGAAAGCATGAATATTATATTTGTTGTTTATGATTTAGACTGCAAAGTCCCCTATTTTCTCCATGGTACAAACCCAAAAGAGATTAGTTTGCTTAAAATGATTGTCACAGTAAATATTTGTCTAGAAAAATTCACGTGAAAGCGTGAATATTCTATTTGTAGTTTATGATTTAGAATGGAAAGCGATTAGCTATTGTGGCCACCAAGTATAATCTTCCCCCATGTTCTCAATGGTACAGACCCAAAAGAAATGAAAGAATCAAAACGACTCCAATGAAGGAGCTCTGATACCATGACAGAAAACATGAGACTCCAAGAATAGCTTGTTTAGGGAGCTAACTAATTTCTCTAGAAACTCCGAGATATCTCCTGCATTTAATTTTGTCGATAGTGGTTGGTTGAAATTACTATTCTCCAACACTCCCCCTTAATTTCAACCATATGACAGACACACAAAATACACTATACATATAAACACTCCTAATTGACATGCCTGCTAGTCTAAGTCTCAGCTAGGCTTACAACAGTTCATGAGAACAAGAATTTCACTTTTTTCTTCTTTCTAAATTGTCCATACTTGTTTATTTTCAAACACAGTTTCATCTTCACCTTTCCCGCCATAAGATAGTGGTGAATTTTATTTTTTCTTGATTTTCTTATGACCTCTTTAAAATGCTCTTTGTTTGTGTAATTAGCATCAACAACCTTTTCAGGATTGGGATTTAAAGCGACATCCCCAAGGTAATTCAATTCATGCTCTTCCCTCTTTCCATGAGAAAGAGCCTTGTACAATATGCACCCAAGTTTAACAAACTCACCATTGTATTTTGAGTCATGCCCAATGATATAATCTTATTCTTCCGCAACAACCATAGTTGCTGGATGTAACACCTCTCCTTCAAAGAGTCTATTAAATTTATTCTTCTCATCAACTATTATTGATTCATTCACAACTTCAACAAATTCCATTGAGTCCCTTACAATTTCATGAGCTACTGTTGAATCCTCCACAATTTTTCTCTCAATATCTACATCATTTTGTAAATCTTCATCTTTCATAATTGGTTGATTCATGATTTCAACTTCTTTAATCAACTCTGTTGTTGTGTCATCCTACATTTGATTTGCATATGAATATATGCATATCCTCTCACCAAACAACAACTCATCAATGAAATGTTTTTCATGCATCAAATTGAACCATTCTTCATGAGATACATCATTCTCATCATATTTTACTTCACAAGCTTTTGCATCACAGGGAATTTCTTGACTATCACATGCTACTTTATTATCATCTACAAACATACTTTTAGAATTGATCTCGGTTATTATGCTTTCAACACAATCACTGTTTTTAACAACAATTTCATCAATTTTGTCTTTCTCACTGGACTTCATGCTATACTTCATTTCAATAATATGCAAAAACATTTTTGGATCAAATATTTCACCAAATTCATTTAAATTCTTGATAGAATGTTTTCATCTACAGCTGATATAATGAGAAACAATGCTACTGCACGTCTACATTTATCATCAAAATTCATAGAAGTTTCTTGGACAAATTTCCATAAATCCACTGAACCTAGCAATCCCTCCATTTTAATAGCCCAAAGTTCAAAATTTTTACCTGAGAATGATGGCAGCACTAGCATTAATCTTTTCAATATTGCATCAGTCTCATCAAACTCAAATTCTTTTTGCTGATCCAAATCTGCGTTTGGATCTATGTATTCATTATGCATTGATTCTATAACGGGAAACAATGCATATTCTTCTATAACTTCTATTTCTTGATCCTTTCTCCTAATATTTTTGAGTTATCTTCAGAACTCTTTGAGTCTTTTCTGCCAACCCATTACTCTACTAGAGAGCCAAATCTGCAGCAATTTTTTACTATGCAACACACCTTAATTCACCAAAATTTCACCTCAATCACCACTTTACTAAAAAAATATTTTAAAACTTATCTCTCCCAAAATATAAAACAAACCCAAACTTTTACAAATCAAAACTTTGTTTTGTTTTATTTTAAAATACTTCATATGCTAAAACATTTTTAACTCAACACACACCAATAAAGTCAAACCTCTTAAAACTCTTACCACCAATGCACGATTCCTTTAGAGGCGGCGCAGATCCACTTACAACAGCTTGACAATATCTTCCACTTGTAGAGTTGGTTCCAAAGTTCAGCTCGAACAAAAAAATATCCACAGCAACACATAGAACTTCGAACCACGCCAAACTATGAATCTGTAGTAAATTGGCATTTACAATGCAGAAAATCCCAAAACAAAAATGACTTTCAACAGATTGGCACTCTGCTGCACATGCATCGGTCAGAAGCTACAACTCCAAGCTTAGTAGATCAACTCTATATCCACCAATGGCTCTCTATAATTCGGCCTTACACAAAGATCATTCATCAAGCTCGGCCTCACGCAGTTCTTTACTACTCGGCTTCCACCAGTTGCACTCTCTGGTCGGACTTACACACAACAATGAAACCCTTATTCATTGCAGCAAGCAATGATCAATTAAATGGAAAGTTTTGCAATAGTCTTCCACGACTTGGATAAGAAAAAGCAATATCATCCAAACCCTAGCATTAAATTTGTTGGCTTCCTCCTTTTTTCTGTTTTCACAGCTTTGGCTTTAACATGGATTGACCTTCAACATAACATTCACACACGGTGGCTGCCTTAGTCAGCGCCGCACATGGTGCTCACGAATAGCACCCTTGTCCAAAATAGCGCTCCAACTGGTTGTCCACACCACAGGTCACCTCTCCACACCTGGTTTGACCCTCTACAGGTCACGTTGCTACACCAAAACACCACTCGACTCCTTAACAAGCAGCACAACGCTCTCCAAACGTGCTCTCACACTACACACCCACTGCTCACATGCCAACTCTCCATGGTTGGCTTTGAACAACTAATCACAACACCTTCTCTGCCTCTATATGCAGTTTCTTATCAAAGCAAGCTTCTCCTTCTCCCGGCTCAACCAGGATCTTCAGTGTTGGCCACTTCACATGCACAATGCGTCCACACTCACTTGCACACTTACCAATAAATTCAACCGCAACTCTCACAACACAAAGTTCTCAACTCTGGCTCAACACAGGTTAACGGCTCCTACTCACCGCTTCTCCTTTCCAGCACACAACTCAAGTGCCACCGCTTCTCAGAAATCTGTAATAGCTTTACACAATAGGCTCAATAGCATCTGGAGCTCTCACGACTCTGCTCAACACAAATTCTCATTGCAGCAAACACTAAGTCTAAACCTTCAGCGCTTTACAACCGAGCACAAGCACAATGCTCCCTCACTGATCACTTAGCTCTCACTGAGCACACAGCTCTCTCACAACACAAATATCACTGCAGGCACTCACCCCTGTGACCACCAAGCCAAAACCATTAGCTCTGATACCATGAAAGAATCAGAACGACTCCAATGAAGGGGCTCTGATACCATGACAAAAAATAGGAGACTCCAAGAATAGCTTGTTTAGGAAGCTAATAGATTTCTCCAGAAACTCCGAGATATCTCCTGCATTTAATTTTTTTGGCGGTGGTTGGTTGAAATTACTATTCTCCAACAAGAGATTAGTCTGTCCTAGCTACCACTATTTTTCAAGTGTTTGACAATGCTTGTGTAGAGAAAAAGCATTACTCATACAGAAATGGAAGCAAAATGGGAAGGAAAATCCTGATACAGAACGAGAATTAGGAGTAGATTGAAGATCAACGCTATCATGTATTTTTTTCAATATGGAAATAATGCATGATAATCAGTCTATATCTATCGAACTCTGAATTTAACATTAACATGAGTTGAGATCATCAAATTTTTCCTTTTGTGCAAAGTGAACAATATGTAATTTTGTTTTGTTTAAACTGTAATTTATTTTATATATAGGTGAAGTTGATATTGACATAAATTAATTAACTTAGATATTTAAATAGTTTATTTAAATCTTGAATTTTTTTCTAAATTTTAAAGTTTAAACATGTTACTCATAGAGCTTCTTTAAATCTTGAAATATTGTTGAAAAGTATAAAGTTTAAACATCTTACTCATAAATTTTGAGAATAGTTTTTCATTTAGAGAATAATTTACATACTTACACATTGCTTTCATAAGGGGTGTAGAATGAGCCTCTAGAGCCTAGGCTCAATAATTTAATTGCAAGGCCACTTTTAAGTAAGCTATCAAATTGGTATGATGGTAGAGTATGATTTTAAATCATTTTGGTTGTGTGAAAAGAGTTAGAATTTCCAAGATTTAAAGGTATTAGGTAAGAGCTAAAGTTTACAAGGTAAGTTTAGATAGTTTAGTATTTTTTTTTTTTTTTAAGGTGAGAAGTAGATAACTAACTCAATTTATTAATAGATTACTAACTTGCTCTTCTTAGATAGCAGCCCTGTTTCTAATTGTTTCTAATTTTAAAGCTAAGTTATAATAATTTTTACTCTTAATGACAAAAAAAAATATCAAATTAATATATTAAAATACTTTACTATTAAAATTTATAAAAGTATATATATTTACTTAGTCTAATTTATTAGGTAGATAGGCCTTTTCTTTTAAATCATTACACTTGCTTTTTAGTCAAACTTTATTCTCTCCAAATGACACCTGTACACACATCTTTTAGAGTCTTATTAAATTTAAATTTTAAGATTTTACTAAATAAATTTTACTGAAATTTAGAAATGAATTTGCTAAATAGTAATTTCCATTTAATAGTAAATAGTAATTTGTATTTCAAGGTGTCATAAACCATCTGCTCATTACATTCTAAAATTTTCTTGACTGATCATCAGCACCTCTTAATTGGCTCTGTGAAGAGTTGAAGCTCCTCAAATGTTGAGAAGAGGTCGTACATGTCGTCGACAACTATGATAACATGACAGGTTTTGGCAAAGCCGAGTATGAATCCAGAATGTTGAGGCTCAAACGCGATACAAGAAGCCAAAGTGTTGAGATATTCATGGATTCATCATGAATTGCAGTTGGTATTTGGTTTTTGACTATTTCTGAATCTGATCTCAAATACAAGTATTTTTACCATTAATTAACGGTGATTTGGGGGCTGGAAGTTTGAACAGCTGACAACATGGATTGATTTGGGGCTGGAAGCCTGAACGGCGGACAACATGGATTGATTTGGACTGGAACAACCCTTACAGTTCAGAGAGTTTCCCTTGGCAGCTCCTAGACCCAAAACGTTAACTACTTCTTCTGGATACCAGGTTCGTATTTTTCTTCTTTGCATTTTGAATTGGAATGTTTCTTATTGTCTTTAAATCTGTGTGTTTTCTCTGGTTATTATCAGTCATTGAGTCTTGTGCATGGGTTCTTTGAATTAGAGACTAAAGTCCCCTTCCTCATCTCATAATGAAGTGCAGTTTGTCTTTGGTTTTTGACTATTTTTGAATCGGATCTCAAATAAAAGTAATTTTATCGTTAATTAACTGTGATTTGGAGCTCAAATCCTGAACCTAATTTGACTTTATTTAATTAAATTGTCCATACAAATTTTTTTGATTCCGTTGCAGTTATTCAAATAGGCACATTAAAGGATGGGAGAGGTTTGAAAGTCTTTAAACCATATTAAGAAAAAATAAAATTCAATTTGGTATCACAAAAATCACTGCTTCCTATTATGATTCGTACCATGTTTTGGTGGTGGATTACACTGGGTGTCTGGTTCATTGGATGGCCAGATGCTAAAGTAGTTTCTAGATAATTTTACAGTGAGAGGTTTTAAACTCGCAGAGGTTATACATTTGTCACAGAGATGAGTTGCTTCCGATCTTCAGAGGTTCTCACCTCGTGGAGCTTTCGTTTTAATCTTGCAGAGATTCTGACTTAGTCATGTTTTGGGATCTTATAAATATTATATTTGTTGTTAATTTTAACTTGTTACTGTTTTGCAGATTCGTTCCAGATGTGAAGTATTATCTCTTTGCCATGTTTTCTAATAACAATAATAAGGGCAATATCTGGTCACTTCATCATCAGGCCTTTATCAAAATATGTCTCTTTTGAGTGTTAAGGGTGTTGCAGCTGAGATTAGGGAAGTAGACCACTTTATTAGAATATGTTTCTTTTGACTGTGAAGGTTGTTGCTGGGCTTAGGGAAGTAGCCACTTTCATTAGATTTGGAGTTTAGTAATGCTCGCAGTGAACTACTTAATAACATAAATTTATAATTTTAATAGATTAAAAAATCTCATAATTTTTGATGTTTTGTAACACTGCTCATGACATAAATTTATAATTTTAATAAATTAAAATTTTCATAATTTTTGATGTTCCATAACACTACTAATGAATTCGGAAAGTGTAGAATTTGAAATTTTTTATTAATCGAATTAATTAAGATCGTGAGTTGTTAATCATTTTTTTTATTAATAAAATTTGGTAAGCAAACTTAATCATCACTAATATCCAAAGGTCATCATGAAGCTCACACGCTCAGACAATTTTGTTAAAGTAAGAGAATTAGAAAAAAACATTCCATGGATATGGAGGCTAGCAAGATCTTATGGAAAAATAAACATTTTATAATAATAATAAAAATGAAAATCAGGGGATATTGTTATAATCACATGGTTATAATTGGATGTCTAAAAAGCTTTAACAAAATTTTTTATTTTGAAGGGATTCTTATCTCTTCTTTCACCAGTGATCCTATCTTCTTATCAATGGGTTCATAATGTAGACATTGTTAAACAAAAACCCTAATAAATATGCTTTTTGAATTTGTTATCATGTTTTTTTTTTACAATAACCTTGAAAACCTCATTATGCAAGGGTTGAAAGATAATACTTTGGGATATTAAAAGATTTTATGGAACTTCTTTGAGGGAAAGGAGTAACTCTAATCTCATATGAAAATTGATGATTTGTATTAAACATATTATGGGTACAACATATTTTTAAGGGTCTTATTAAACTGAATTATTTTAGGATAGCATTATAATAAGGGAAGAAGTACCCATTGTAAAAATAAAAGCATGTAGAAATAGAAATATGGTGGTGACTGGTTGATGTTGATTTTTATTTTGTTGTTCGCACAAGGACGGACAAGTTGTATCGCTTAATGCCGTCTCTTTCACTTATTTCAGCTATAGAGAGACCCCTTCTTATTACACCGATTCCGGATGACCGGTGGAAGAGACCTGAGCCCTGGTGATTTTGATTCTTTATATTATTGCTTGATGTAAATATTAACCAACCTCGAAGACATGGTGGAAGAGACCTCAGACCTGCTGGCTACCTTCTAATTACACTGATTCCGGATGCGAACATGGTGGAAGAGACTTGAGCCCTACTGGCTCCATTCTGATTTTGAATCTTTATATTATTGATTATTTATATTATTTCTTGATGTAAATAGATATGATGGAAATTGAATGAATAAAAACTTCTATGTTAATACAATACACATAATTTTAAATATTTAATTATAATAATTAATTTATACCATTATAAAACTCTTTGTGATTATGATGTTATTAATTTGAAATTTAAAAACTCATGGCTAGATGTATCTAATTTTTGTATTCATAATTTTACAATTTTAATTATTGGTTTTCTTGCTCTATGTCTCATTAAGGCTTGATATTATTTTTGAAACTAATACAAAACAATATATACATAAAATTTTTTGGTTCTATGTCTTATGAAGACTTGGATATTATTTTTGAAACTAATACAAAACAATATACACATAAATGAAACTGCTACAAATCAATATATACGATAAAAATAGTTATGGAAGAATGGCGATTTTAGATGAGAACGAATTGTGATTTTAGATGAGAAGTATTGTGATTTAAATGAGATAAGTGTAAGTGTTATTGGAAGTGTTGAAATTGTAATTAGGTTTGATATGCATAATTATGATATTGTAAAAAGTAAAAAAGAATGTTATTGAGGCAAAAGAAAAAGTTATTTAAGAAGATTCATAATTATGATATTGTAAAAAGTAAAAAAAATGTAATTAAGCCAAAAGAAAAGGTTATTTCACGAGACGGGAAAATTGAAAAGAAAAGAATGAACTGAAAAGAATGAACTTCCAAGCTCTTCATAATTATGATATTGTCAAAAGTAAAAAGAAATGTATTTGAGCCAAAATAAAAAGTTATTTCAAAATATTCATAATTATGATATTGTAAAAAGTAAAAAAGAATGTATTTGAGGAAAAAAAAGAAGGTTATTTCTGAAAAAGAAAAGAATGAACTTTGAAGCTCTTTAGCTCTTTGAAAAGAAAAGAATGAACTTCCAAGCTCTTTAGCTCTTTGAGTTTGAAAAGAAAAGAATGAACTTCCAAGCTCTTTAGCTCTTTGAGTTTGAAAAGAAAATAATGAACTTCCAAACTCTTTAGCTCTTTAAGGAAAATATCAAAGACTCTGCAATACTCTACACTATGAAGCATCTTTATCTCATACAATTTTTCCAATTTAAAAAACCTATTGGCCTTTCTTTACACCTTTTGGGGCAACTGCTAGTATTTAATTTATTTAACTTAAATTTAAATTTAAAAACTTTGAAAAGTAATTTGAATTTATAATATCTTGAAAAGCACATAACCTTAAATGGAGACTAAATCAATTGGAAAAAATATTTAAACACCACATTAATAAAAATGGCTATCATGTCAGGGAAAGGAATTGTATATTGGCTTGAGATTGTCATGGGGTTCTAACTTACCATTTCTTAATTGAGGAATATTTTTTTCTGGAAATAATTATCGCGTGGCAACTCACTACCAGTCATCGCAATCACCTGCTCAAATTTGAAGGGCACAACTTTTTTAACCTGTTAGCGTTTGTGCATAAAAGAAGATGACCAGGCATAGGAGGATGCATAGTCGAAGTTGTATGCAATTGTAACTACATACCTTTGTAGCAGTAGTTTCATAGTTGGTTGTAGTCTTACATAGTCAGAGTTGTTGTGTTTCCATTTTATGTTTCATGTAAATTGAGTAATTTTTGTTAGTATCTTTCACTAAGTGTTCTCTCTAATATTTCATAGTTGTAATTGTGTGCACTCTGAATCTTTCATCTAGTCTCAGAGCATTGTTCTATGTCCCTTCAATTGGTATCAGAGCCACCATTTTAATGATATCAACACTGTCTCCTATCTTGTTTGCAGTTGTCGGTATCCATGGGAGCATTGTTCTATGTCCCTTCAATTGGTATCAGAGCCAGAATTTTAAAGATATCAACATTATCTCCTATCTTGTTTGCAGTTGTCGGTATCCATGGGCCACAGAGCGGACTCGAGTTGGAAGTTGAGTCAACATAGCCTACTTGGAAGCAAGCATAAATTAAAGTTGATCTGGGTCTCGTGTGAGGTAGTTCAGACGTCGGTTGTTTGAATTCTATAAACGAATAATGCGGGTGATGCTGCATTAGTTGTATCATGTTTGTTGTCAAATCTCAAGGTTGCACTCTCTTTCTAAATGTGTTCAAGGTGAAACAATGACTTCCTCATAGTCAATTTTTTAAATTGGAATTACCCATTGCATACTGAGGTGAATCAAAGTACTCCTAGGCATGAATTTGTGTCACTGCTAATTTATTTTGTGTGATTTTTTCGTGTGGGCACTGTAAATGAAAGCTGCCATATATAAAAATTTGTTGTGTTTGTGGGTCAACTATGTGCATAATTCATTAAGTTTGAAGCATATAGAAAGTCCATGTGTTTGCATGTGATTACCTAATGTTTGTTGGATGAAATTCACAGCTACTCAGTTGTTGTAGAGGTAGAACATAAATCAAAGATTTATTCGTATAAATAATGCAATGAGTGTCCCTGTGAGGCCTTCTAATTATAATATTGCATTGGATGAGAAGACAAGGCAACTCAAGAAACATATTCTTGGTGGATAATTGATTAACAAATCTTGTTTATTAAGGGAGGCAATTGAATATATCATTTATCACATAACTCAGTTGCCCAAAGTATATTACGATGCATTGTGAGACTTATCGCATGGATTTCAAGGGACTCTCTTGTCTCATGTGGTCAAAGTTTTCCAAGATTAAACTTAGCCGCTATTTTCAATGTGTTTGCTTAGTACTTGGTCGTTCATCGACTCATACGCTTATGAATTTTGACTCCCTACCTTAATAATGAGTCAAGAGTTATACCGATTTTCAAAAAAAAAAAGATTTTGAAATACTATATGATGTGAAATAGCGTGTAAAATGTATGTTCTTAGCAAAACAGAAACGATTGGATACTTGTAATGCTCATTCTGGTATTTCCGTATAAAACAATGCACAAGCCATTATGAGTGTTGAGGGCAAGAATATAAATTTGAAGGAATTACATTAATGAAGGACTTCTCTGCACTATGCATTGATCAACCACTATCTATGAACTAGAGATTTTTACCTACTCGCGTAATCAACTAATTCATTATGGTTAGCTTAGGCATGATGACGATGAGTAAGTTTTGAAAACAAATTTTTTATTGGAATTTTTTTTAAAAGGGAGCAAGTTCAATTTTTTTTTGTGGTTTGTCAAGCATGACAGCGTTTTGGGGGTGCATATTAAAAATAATATTTTTTTGAAGTTCATTATGGAAGATAGCCTCATGCATTCAGGGAAGAAACTATAAGACAAAGGAAAGACAACAATTATGGGTCGTAAAATATGACTAAAACAGATTAAGAAAATGAATCATAAAGAAAAGGTAAAGATCTTTTCCATTTTTAGAGAAATTTAGGTCATAGTCGACAAACTAAGGAGTCTAATATAAGAAGGATAAGAGATCGAGGGTGATCGATGTAGCTTTGATCTTCTACCACCTACCTATGTTTAGTGGTAAATACTTTTATTTTCCGGTTATCAAAATGTTAACATTTCTTCAAGGTAAAGATTTAATTGAGTACCAATATAATAACCCATATGATGAAGTATGTGAAGTTTTAGCATTGAATTTTATAAAAAAGAGATTGGATGAGATGTTTTTGTCCAAAGTATCAACATATATGACTTCCAAGGAGGCATGTAAGATTGTTGAAGCAGAATTTGGTGCAATGGGCAGTAATCAAGTTGAATATCATAGTGTCGTACAACCTCTTGAAGAAGAGCTTCAAGATCAAAAGGAAGATGGATACGTAGTAGTTAATCTACAGAGAGGTGAAGAGTTTGGCGAATCTCACTTGAAAGTGGATCAATATGTTGATCATGTGTTATCAGTATGAGCTGAGTTTGGCATAGATAACATTTCCAATGGAGAAGAAACTATTTTAGTGCTTCTAGAAATTGAAATAGTTGATGTTAGCTTTGATAAAGAACAATTAACTAGTGATGAGTGGTTGCATATGGTGCAACAGAAACGTCTTTTTGATATGTTTTTATTTGGTGAGAGAAATGCACTTGTGTCTCGAAACCAAGTGGAATAAAACCTGTTTGCAAAAGCAGAGGTGGAGAATCAAGATGATGAGGCATCAACAAAGTCAAAGAAGGAAGAAGAGAAGAAAAATCTCATTCTAGAACAGAATGAATAGAATCAATATGGTTCTAAAGATGTTTTTCATATAAAATTAACATTGATTTGTGTGTAGAGATGTTAGAAGCAAAAAAATATAAAGAAGAATTAAATTTCCTCGAAACATGGCTTGAAACACCATGTGTTGATGACGTTTGTATAAAATTTGTAGAAATGTATGTTGAGGAAAACATGTATGATGTAGAAAATGGAAATTTCAATGAAATTTTCTGTATTGGAGCCGCAAAGAGATAAAATTATATTATGAACTTATATTGTAGCAAATTGATAACCAAAATATTGAAAATAAATAAAAAAATATAGTGTATAAGATGTGGCAACCATCCACATACAAGAAAAGTTTTGAAGAAGTAGATGACATCCATAGATAACCAGAAATGATTTTCTATGTTTTTGAGTGTAACACCCTCAATTTGTGTGTTGAATTTTTAAAGTTAGACATTGAACTTTAATTCTAAAGGGGGTGGACCCCAAGGGATAAGTATGGTGTGAATGTATTTTCATATTTCAATTGAGGAAATAAATAAAATGATTGTGCATTTTGACCAAGATGAGAATTAGAGATCACTTGCCAAATCCATGAGGATGGATAAGGCAACAAATCCCCAAAATCTTTCAAAAATCCTTGAAAGAAATTAATTTGGATTTGAGGAGGAATCTAAATTTCCCCAATGAAGAGGAGTAGTTGGGAAGAGGTAAAGAAAAGCTGGAAAAGCTGAGGAAAATCATAAAACAACTTTAAAGAATCCCAAAATGGGAAGCCTAGGCTAAACAGGAAAGAAAGCATCCTGCTATTCTGGACGCAGAATTAGAAACATGCTTTGGGGAAATATGAGCTTAAATAAGCTGCTCCTAGGCAGATCAGAGGGGGATCTGTGCTAGGAGGTGATCTCAGCTCGGGGGTGAGTCCTGGGAGACAAAGAGGATTCTAAGTTTGGGAGGTTGGTCAATTGCAATAGGGGTATGTTCCTGAATTTTCTGTTCATTCTGATGTATTATGGTATGAATTGGCTACATATATAAATTTAATAGAGTTTGTATGATTGATTTTAGTACTACATTTAACAGAGTCCATCCCAAGGCATTCACCTTCCAGATTCTGTTTAGTTGTAGACCAGAAATCCATAGAGTAGAAACCTCAGAAACTCTAAACCAAGGTCGGTTTAAATCTGAAGTTACTTAGCCTCTACAGATAATTAAATATTTTTTTGTTCCCTGTATATACAAAGATGATATTGTATGCTCATGTGTATGATAGAAAAAAATATTGTAGCAGAACTGAAGTTACATGGTACAAATCTAGAAAGAAGAAAGTAAAAACATTATAATATGAACTTCGAAATTTGTGTGAGAGAGTGAACATTTCTAATCTATAGGGTTTTTACAACATTTAAATGTTTATATGTTTCTTTTCTAAATTTACCTTTCATTCTTGAAACAAGTACCATGGCCAAGGACTTAAATTAATAATTAAGATCTCTATTCAAGTACCACCGAATATATACATGTATATATCAAAAGAAAATAGATTTTAAGAGCCACGAATTAAAATAATAGCATTACATATACATATGCATTAAAGACAAAACGTGAGAGCCGTGATTTAACTAATGGCTTATTGAAATCAACGATTATAGAATAATATTCGGTTGGGAAGATGTATATGTATATACCCTAGGTCGATGTGACCTGGCGCACGATCGAACTATGCTAAACTATAATGCCGTTCGATTTATTATGTTGTTGGATTTATTATACAACTATAAACGAGCATGACATTTTAGGGTTTGATTTATCATGAGATGTGGTGAACCAATTTTAAAAACGACGGTATATTTTAACCTATAGTTATAAACTGGTAAGCGAACTTCTATTATCCATAATTGCAGCATCTATCATATGGATATAAATTATTAGCTGAATACTCATGGGTTAAACGATGATAGGCAGCAGATCGTAACAATATAACTAAGCATAAACGCGTAGGAAATACCAAAATCGACTTTTAAAACTATAAATCGACGCAGAGATGACTATGACCGCTTCACCTCCCTGGTGCAGGGTATTGCAGCATGACAGACTCACGAAGGCGTTAAGGCCATTCGTGTATTAGCGAAGAATACTACTAGCATTAAACACACAGAAATACAGATACTCGATCGCGTTAAGGGTAGGAAGTACCAACTGATGAGTTCGGCTCGGCCCCTGGCCATGAGCTCGAGTCCATATTGCCAGCTACCCTGAAACAAGATTGAAAAATTTAGAGGTGAGCGGCCAGAGCGCTGTGGACCATGATCACAATCGAGCTACGTTAACAACCAGGTACACGTAGCCACAAAATAAGTTTGACAGTTCGCGTGGGTTCTAGATCAAAACCAGATCTCTGAAACCACAGACACATAAACGAAATGCTTAAATCTCTGCCACTATATTGCCTAACTAGTGTGAAACTTGAAGATAAGGCTCTTCTTCGACTGATTTAAACTGGTGAATAGAAAAAAAATTACAATTAATCAATGCAAAATACACAGAAGCGAGACCAGGCGGCGGGACGATGGATGATCAATTAACAACGGGTTCGGCTTGACCATAGGAGGGAAACCCGGTTGAGGGCTTGTGTTCGTCCTGATGCATACTGAACGCGGCCAGAAACCCCTGCTTAGGTAGCCCCTGCACAACAAAATTCGTAAAACGATTACTTGAAGATAGTAAAACGAATTGCAGAATGTAATGAACGATAGAAGGCTTCGCATGAATACTCATACCTTCCAATTGAATCTGGTACGCTTGTATCAGATCTCCATGGAAAAATCAACGCCCTCGGTGAACGAGTGGAAGAAAAACAATCACTCCAACCAGAATGAGACCCAACGGTAACCGTAGCTGGATATATAGATAGTAATAGCAGAGGGATAAGTGCGTGTTTGCCGCCGAGGTAAGGTGGAAGGGTATGAGAAAACCCTAATCTCACTGTCCCAGGCGTGTAGAGAATCCCAAGGTCGATTGGACAACAACTCAGCTTTGTCGACAGCGTGGTACCCGGTAATGTGAAAGAGTTTCAAAATAAGTACTGAACCTGCGGTAGTCGGCTCGCACAGTACCGGGCCGAATAGAAACACAACCTAAAAAGCTACACGTAACATAATGGCTGAGCATGGATCTGTAAGGGTGGCATCGGGTACTCCACTCTTCTGCACGCTACGCCGTCTCTGCATACAAAAATATAAACACCCCACACGTTAAACCAACTCCAGTACACTTGACGCAATAGGAACAACAAAACGCATAGCTGGTAAATTTAATTCAGGCGGTATTATGCATACAAGTATAACTGAGCAAGTAGCGCAACCTAAAATAGGGTGGAAAGACAAAAACCCGCCCCCGGATTTTAGAATTAGGGTTAGGGGTAGCCGGAATGAGTTACGCCGTGTAATTGGTAGTCGGACCACTGCCATACACAATAATCAACCGGGGTGACGTAGCACGTCAAACCGCTGAGACTCGGTGTTTGAAAATATTTGAGTTGCTTGTGCTTAAAACTCAGTGACGTACTCAAGTGATAAGAAGCGAGCCATGGTGTTTATATAATCATAATATTACAATGTAGAGGTTATATTATGTCTAATACATGCTTAATACGAGTTCTATCATATATTCGAATGGAACGGCAAGGCGGATCTAGTTATCATTAGTCCAATTATATTATCCAAAGGAGTGTCATAAATAGATATATATATAGGTTATATTTCTATATCTATGTGTGCATTCATTACATTAATATTAAAGGTAGATATCCATGATTTATATAAGTATTATATAAATGTACCCATACATATATGTGTAGGGTATATGAGGGCATAAAGAATATAGTTGATAAATGCATTATAGATACATATGTTATCCATATATATATATAGGTGATATATATATACATATAGATCCCAAGATATATGTGTTGAATATATATAATGGTTTCAAGAGTATATGTATTAAATATATATAGGTGTTAGGTGATGTTATTGAAAAATATGTATGGCCATAGAGTCTATGATTGTATTAGGTATAGAGAAAGAAGAACATCCCATGATAATATAAAAAGATATGGAAATATATATATACTCGGTGGAAAAGTATACAGGGGGAATGTTCAATACTTTTAATAAGAGAGAGATGATAGAGGGTTAGAGGAACTTTAGCAAGAGGGAACTAAAGTTAAATTTTTGAGCTCATTATTCAAAATTTCCAGAGGTTCCTTCATATGTACATGGGTTTAATGTGCACATGGGGAGCACTGAATGTTATTAGGAAGGATAGTGGACAAGAGGTTTTTCAAATTTCCAATTTTTAAAAGAGATACTCATAAGTAGAGAAAATATAATAATGGGATGAAAGTAAATACATAATGGTTAGTATTTAGACAACCATAAATAATTTAGGAATTCAAGTATAAAAAGGAGAAAAAAAAAAAAAAATCTTTAAACTCGGGAGGTGTTACAAATGGTATCAAAGAGCTCAAGTGCAAAACCGGGTCACAGTATTGTGCTCACCTCCGAATGTTATTGGATAAAACAGTAGAGATTGTTAATTTATATTTTGTTGTGTTTCACCGATTAAATTTATGAGTATGTACATAGTTGCAAAATGGTCGAAGAGGGCGTGAATTTATGTGGTCCGCATGATGAGTTTGCTACTCCAGATCCCAATGCCCCGGTAATGGCTATGCTGCACAGGTTGCAACGAGAATTGGCTGAACTGAGAAGCCAGAATGACATGTTGTCATCAGCCAGTAAGGAGCAGGAAAAGCTCATCAGAGAACTAACTTCCCGGAACAGCCAGGAAGGCGAAGGTTCTGGAAGGAGAAAGATGGATGAGTCTGATGATGATGATGCTGCTAGACAACAACATAAATAGAAAAGAGAATTTCAGGGAGAATTTAGAAAGATCAAACATCCCTCCTATGATGGGGAGAAGGAAGAGGATGCTGAAGCTTGGTTGCTGAACATGATCAAGTATTTCCAAGTTTATGAATATGAAAGCAATCTGAAGGCTAGATTAGTTGTGTACCAGCTACAAGGAAAAGCTACACTGTGGTGGGAAGAGACAAAAATGGTGCATGCCAATGATGAAAAGACAGTTACTTGGGAATATTTCCAGGTTAAGTTCAAAAATCGTTATTTGAACGAACGTTATTATGATGATAAAGCGAAAGAATTCCATGAACTTAGATTAGGGCAGCTCACTATTGATGAGTTTGTCACTAAGTTTACAAATTTACTGAGATATGTCCCTTATATTAGGGAAGAAAAAGCAAAGGTTCAAAGGTTTTTAAATTTCCTGCCTACTGTGTACAAGGAGAAAATTGAGTTTGACAACCCAAAGACAATGGATGAAGCTATTAGAAAAGCAAGATTATGCTATCAGCAATTTAAAGGCAAAGCTGAACAAGTGAAGAGCTGGCTGAACAAGGGTGAGTTCAAAGGAAAAAGACCAAAACCAACATATCTAAGAAATTTTGGTAGAGATCATCAGCGGAAAAAATTCAATAAACCAAAAGAAAGTCAAACTGCTCAGTCCCAAACGGCTTCAAAACCAGTAGAAGGGAACAATAAAAAGGAAGGGACAGTCAGAATGAAGGAACCTTTGAACTGTTGGGGCTGTGGAGAACCCCATATGATGAGGGATTGTCCCCATAAAAATATTCATATGATCAGCAGAGAGCGAGAGGCAACAACAGTCAATGACATAGCCAGAAGCATACCAACTATCAGTGCAGCCTTGGAAAATCGGCAAGCAGAACATCAAGCAACCATGGTGGAAATGGAGGGTAAGATTTCTGACCTACCTGTTACTGTTTTGATTGATCCAGGTGCTTCTTTGAGTTACATTAGTCCTGGAATTATAGAAAAATGTAAAATTAAACCTGAAAAATTTCAGCAGTCATGGTTGGTACAGCTGGCCACTGGAACTAAGAGAAAAGTCACACATAAATTGCCCAAAACAACAATACAATTAAATGGCTTTACAACAGAAGTAAGTTTGAACATATTGCCATTAGGATCCTATGATCTGCTGATAGGAATGGATTGGTTGGAAAAGAAGAAAGCTCTGATGAACTGCTAGGATAAAACTCTACATTTTGTGGATGAGGAAGGGAAACCTTTTACACTAAAAGGGAAACCAAAACCCATTTCAGTAAGACAAATATCAGCCTTACAATTGAAAAGAACAACTAGAAAAGGATACCAAGTCTATGCAGTGCATGTAGAAGAAATAGAACAGAAAACTGAGGAAGAGTTACTGGATTCTATACCAGTCATCAGAGAATTTAAGGAAGTCTTTCCCAAGGAAATCCCTCATCTTCCCCCCAAAAGAGAGATTGACTTTTCTATAGATCTAGTGCCGGGAGCCACACCTGTTTCCCGAGCCCCCTATCGGATGAGTCCGCCAGAACTGATGGAGCTGAAGATGCAGCTGCAAGAATTATTGGATAAAGGTTACATTAGACCAAGTGTGTCTCCATGGGGAGCACATGTTTTATTTGTTAAAAAGAAGGATGGAACGTTTAGGATGTGCATTGATTATCAGCAACTGAACAAGTTGACCATTAAGAATAGATATCCACTTCCTAGAATTGATGATCTTTTTGATCAAGTGAGAGGGGCCTCAGTCTTTTCAAAGATTGACTTAAGGACTGGGTATCACCAGCTCAGAATCAAAGAAGAAGACATTAGCAAAACAGCTTTCCGAACCTGGTATGGACACTACGAATTTGTAGTCCTACCTTTTGGTCTGACAAATGCCCCTGCCACCTTTATGTGCCTGATGAATAGTGTGTTGAATAAATATTTGGATAAATTTGTTTTGGTGTTCATAGATGATATTTTAGTTTACTCCAAAAACAAAGAGGAACACAAGGAACATCTGCGTATAGTGTTGCAAACTCTGAAAGAAAATCAGCTATATGCCAAGTTCAGTAAATGTGAATTTTACAAGGATAAGATTCAATATTTGGGTCATATTATTTCTGAAAAAGGGCTTGCAGTTGACCCTGAAAAGATAAAAGAAATTAAGGAATGGCCAGTCCCAACTGATGTTTCAGCAATAAGGTCATTCATGGGGATAGCAGGCTATTATCGTAGATTTGTGGAAAGATTTTCTGCCATAGCACATCCCATCACTTCATTACAAAGAAAGGGTGTCAAGTTTGTGTGGACTGAGAAGTGTCAAAACAGTTTCGAGCAGTTAAAACAAAAACTTATTTCAGCCCCTATATTAAAAATTGCTGATCCTGATAAAGAGTTTGTTGTATGTACAGATGCTTGCAGAGAAGGGCTGGGAGGAGTCCTGTTGCAGGAAAATTCAGTCATTGCCTATGAATCTAGGAAACTAAAAATACATGAACATAATTATAGTGCATATGATTTGGAATTTGCAGTTGTTATCCATGCTTTAAAAATGTGGAGACACTATCTGCTGAGGAAGAAGTTCACATTGATGACTGATCATATCAGCCTCAAATATTTTTTTTCCCAAACTGACCTGAATGCAAGACAAGCCAGATGGTTGTCTTTTCTAAGTGAATTTGATATGGATATAAAGCATATCAAGGGAAAAGAAAATAAAGTTGCTGATGCCTTAAGTAGAAATGCTTGTCAACATTTAACCAGCATTGGGAGTAGTGCCCAGATGGAGATAGAGGAATTGGTAGGAAAAGCAACAAATCAAGATCCCAACTATGAAGCACTCTTGGTGAAACTACAGAAAAAGGATAAAACTGATTTCACAAAAAACCAAAGAGGGCTACTCTATTTCAAAAACAGGTTGTATATTCTAGAGATAGAGTCATTGAAAAGAGAAATTCTAGATGAATATCACAAACAGCCCTATGCAGGACATCCAGGATGCCAAAAGATGTTAACAGCCTTGAAGAAGAAGTTTTTCTGGCCAGGAATGAAAAGAGATGTGGCAAAGTATTTAAGTAGATGTATGGAATGTCAGTTAGTCAAAGTTGAGCATCAACACCCAGCAGGGATTTTAAACCCTTTGCCAATTGCAGAATGGAAATGGGACGCAGTTTCCCTGGATTTTATAACAGGATTACCCAAGACTAAATATCAACATGATTCTGTAATGGTAGTAGTAGACACTTTCACAAAATCTGCTCACTTTATACCAGTAAAGTCTACCTTTGGAACAGCTCAAGTAGCAAATGTTTTCCTAAAGGAGATAGTAAGGCTTCATGGAGTTCCCAAGGTGATTGTCTCAGATCGGGATGCTAAGTTTACAGCAGCGTTTTGGAAAGGGTTGTTTACAGGAATGGGTACTAAGCTGAATTTTAGTACTGCCTATCACCCTCAAACTGATGGGAAAACAGAAAGGACAAATCAAATTTTAGAGGATATGCTGAGAATGTATGTGATGGATAGGCCATCACAATGGGAAGAGTATCTGCATCTAGCTGAGTTTTCTTATAATAATAGTTACCAATCCTCTATTAAGATGAGTCCGTTTGAAGCACTCTATGGGAGAAAGTGCCGTACTCCCTTGAGCTGGAGTCAACCAGAGGATAAACTGGTGTTGGGACCAGATGCACTACAAGAGATGGAGAGAATTGTCAAACAGATACAAAGAAATATCAAGACAACACAAGATCGCCAGAAAAGCTATGCTGATAAGAAAAGAGTGCACCGAGAATTCAAAGTGGGGGATCATGTGTATTTACGCATCAAACCCAAAAAGAGCACACTTTATGCTGGAAGTTGTGCAAAACTGGCACCTAGATATTGTGGGCCTTTTGAAGTATTAGAAAGGGTGGGACCAGTGGCTTACAAGCTGGCCTTACCACCCCATGTTAGAGTGCATAATGTGTTTCATGTTTCATTATTAAAAAGATATGTGCATGATGCTTCTCACATAGTTGACTGGAATGTTGTACAGGTGGAACCAGAAGGGGAGTTTCTGCCAGAACCGCTTCAAATATTGGAGCGGGAAGAAATTGAATTGAGAAACAGAACAGTGGCCAGAGTAAAAGTGCAGTGGAAGCACTTTACTGCTGAAGAAGCTACCTGGGAAAGGGAAGCTGAAATGATGGAGAAATATTCATTTTTGTTTAAGTGAACTCTAGTAGTTAAATAATAACACCGAGGACGGTGTTTATTTTCAGAGGGGGAATATGTAACACCCCCAATTTGTGTGTTGAATTTTTAAAGTTAGACATTGAACTTTAATCCTAAAGGGGGTGGACCCCAAGGGATAAGTATGGTGTGAATGTATTTGCATATTTTAATTGAGGAAATAAATAAAATGATTGTGCATTTTGACCAAGATGATAATTAGAGATCACTTGCCAAATCCATGAGGATGGATAAGGCAACAAATCCCCAAAATCTTTCAAAAATCCTTGAAAGAAATTAATTTATATTTGAGGAGGAATCTAAATTTCCCCAATGAAGAGGATTAGTTGGGAAGAGGTAAAGAAAAGCTGGAAAAGCTCAGGAAAAGCATAAAACAGCTTTAAAGAATCCCAAAATGGGAAGCCTAGGCTAAACAGGAAAGAAAGCATCCTGCTATTCTGGACGCAGAATTAGAAACATGCTTTGGGGAAATATGAGCTTAAATAAGCTGCTGCTAGGCAGATCCGAGGGGGATCTGTGCTAGGAGGTGATCTCAGCTCGGGGGTGAGTCCTGGGAGACAAAGAGGATTCTAAGGTTGGGAGGTTAGTCAATTGCAATAGGGGTATGTTCCTGAATTTTCTGTTCATTCTGATGTATTATGGTATGAATTGGCTACATATAAAAATTTAATAGAGTTTGTATGATTGATTTCAATACTACATTTAACAGAGTCCATCCCAAGGCATTCACCTTCCAGATTCTGTTTAGTTGTAGACCAGAAATCCATAGAGTAGAAACCTCAGAAACTCTAAACCAAGTTCGGTTTAAATCTGAAGTTACTTAGCCTCTACAGATAATTAAATATTGTTTTGTTCCCTGTATATACAAAGATGATATTGTATGCTCATGTGTATGATAGAAAAAAATATTGTAGCAGAACTGAAGTTACATGGTACAAACCCAGAAAGAAGAAAGTAAAAACATTATAATATGAACTTCGAAATTTGTGTGAGAGAGTGAACATTTCTAATCTATAGGGTTTTTACAACATTTAAATGTTTATATGTTTCTTTTGTAAATTTACCTTTCATTCTTGAAACAAGTACCATGGCCAAGGAATTACATTAATAATTAAGATCTCTATTCAAGTACCACCGAATATATACATGTATATATCAAAAGAAAATAGATTTTAAGAGCCACGAATTAAAATAATAGCATTACATATACATATGCATTAAAGACAAAACGTGAGAGCCGTGAGTTAACTAATGGCTTATTGAAATCAACGATTATAGAATAATATTCGGTTGGGAAGATGTATATGTATATACCCTAGGTCGATGCGACCTGGCGCACGATCGAACTATGCTAAACTATAATATCGTTCGATTTATTATACAACTATCAATGAGCATGACATTTTAGGGTTTGATTTATCATGAGATGTGGTGAACCAATTTTAAAAACGACGGTATATTTTAACCTATAGTTATAAAATGATAAGCAAACTTCTATTATCCATAATTGCAGAATCTATCATATGGATATAAATTATTAGCTGAATACTCATGGGTTAAACGATGATAGGCAGTAGATCGTAACAATATAACTAAGCATAAACGCGTAGGAAATACCAAAATCGACTTTTAAAACTATAAATCGACGCAGAGATGACTATGACCGCTTCACCTCCCTGGTGCAGGGTATTGCAGCATGACAGACTCACGAAGGCGTTAAGGCCATTCGTGTATTAGCGAAGAATACTACTAGCATTAAACACACAGAAATACAGATACTCGATCGCGTTAAGGGTAGGAAGTACCAACTGATGAGTTCGGCTCGGCCCCTGGCCATGAGCTCGAGTCCATATTGCCAGCTACCCTGAAACAAGATTGAAAAAGTTAGAGGTGAGCGACCAGAGCGATGTGGACCATGATCACAATCGAGCTACGTTAACAACCAGGTACACGTAGCCACAAAATAAGTTTGACAGTTCGCGTGGGTTATAGATCAAAACCAGATCTCTGAAACCACAGACACATAAACGAAATGCTTAAATCTCTGCCACTATATTGCCTAACTAGTGCGAAACCTGAAGATAAGGCTCTTCTTCGACCGATTTAAACTGATGAATAGAAAAAAAATTACAATTAATCAATACAAAATACACAGAAGCGAGACCAGGCGGCGAGACGATGGATGATCAGTTAACAACGGGTTCGGCTTGACGATAGGAGGGAAACCCGGTTGAGGGCTTGTGTCCGTCCTGATGCATACTGAACGCGGCCAGAAACCCCTGCTTGGGCAGCCCCTACACAACAAAATTCGTAAAACGATTACTTGAAGATAGTAAAACGAATTGCAGAATGTAATGAACGATAGAAGGCTTCGCATTAATACTCATACCTTCCAATTGAATCTGGTACGCTTGTATCAGATCTCCATGGAAAAATCAACGCCCTCGGTGAACGAGTGGAAGAGAAACAATCACTCCAACCAGAATGAGACCCAACGGTAACCGTAGCTGGATATATAGATAGTAATAGCAGAGGGATAAGTGCGTGTTTTCCGCCGAGGTAAGGTGGAAGGGTATGAGAAAACCCTAATCCCACTGTCCCAGGCATGCAGAGAATCCCAAGGTCGATTGGACAACAACTCAGCTTTGTCGACAGCGTGGTACCCGGTAATGTGAAAGAGTTTCAAAATAAGTACTGAACCTGCGGTAGTCGGCTCGCACAGTACCGGGCCGAATAGAAACACAACCTAAAAAGCTACACGTAACATAATGGCTGAGCATGGATCTGTAAGGGTGGCGCCGGGTACTCCACTCTTCTGCGCGCTACGCCGTCTCTGCATACAAAAATATAAACACCCCACACGTTAAACCAACTCCAGTACACTTGATGCAATAGGAATAGCAAAACGCATAGCTGGTAAATTTAATTCAGGCGGTATTATGCATACAAGTATAACTGAGCAAGTAGCGCAACCTAAAACAGGGTGGAAAGACAAAAACCCGCCCCCGGATTTTAGAATTAGGTTTAGGGGTAGCCGGAATGAGTTACGTCGTGTAATTGGTAGTCGGACCACTGCCATACACAAAAATCAACCGGGGTGACGTAGCACGTCAAACCGCTGAGACTCGGTGTTTGAAAATCAATGGGTTTGCCGCCTTAAAACTCAGTGACGTACTCAGTGATAAGAGCGAACCATGGTGTTTTATATAATCATAATATTACAATGCGGGGTTATATTATGTCTAATACACGCTTAATACGAGTTCTGTCATATATTCGAATGGAACAGCAAGGCGGATATAGTTATACGGTGGTCAATTTTATTATCAAAGGGGGAGTGTCATAAATAGATATATATATAGGTTATATTTCTATATCTATGTGTGCATTAAAATTTCGTATCATTAAAAGGTAGATATCCATGATTTATATAAGTATTATATAAATGTACCCATACATATATGTGGGGTATATGAGGGGCTCGAAAGATATGGTTGATAAATGCATTATATATATATATGTCCTCTATACATATAGGTGATATACTTGTATATAAATAGATCCCAAGATATATAAGTGGAATATATATATAATGGATTCAAAAGTATATGTATTAAATATATATAGGTGTTAGGTGATGTTATTGAAAAATATGTATGGCCATAGAGTCTATGATTGTATTAGGTATAGAGAAAGAAGAACATCCCATGATAATATAAAGAGATATGGAAATATATATATACTTGGTGGAAAAGTATACAGGGGGAATGTTCAATACTTTTAATAAGAGAGAGATGCTAGAGGGTTAGAGGAGCTTTAGCAAGAGGGAACTAAAGTTAAATTTCTGAGCTCATTATTCAAAATTTCCAGAGGTTCCTCCATATGTACATGGGTTTAATGTGCACATGGGGAGCACTGAATGTTATTAGGAAGGATAGTGGACAAGAGGTTTTTCAAATTTAAAAGAGATACTGCAGAAGTAGAGAAAAATATAATAATGGATGAAAGTAAATACCTAATTTCTGAACTTAGTATTCAGACAATCAAGTAAATAACGAGGGAATCCAAGTATGAAAAGGAGAAAAAAAAAAAAAATTCCTTAAACTGGAGGTGTTACAAATGGTATCAGAGCCCAAGTGAAAAAACTGGGCTGTTAGTATTGTGCTCACAAAATTCTGAATGTTATTGAGCAGTGTAGAGATTGTTAATTTATTTTTGTTGTGTTTGACTGATTAAATTTATGAGTGTGTACAGTGTGGTGCTAAAATGGCTGAAGAGGGAGGAATTTATGTGGATCTGCATGATGAGTTTGCTACTCCAGATCCCAATGCCCCGGTAATGGCTATGTTGCACAGGCTGCAACGAGAATTGGCTGAACTGAGAAGCCAGAATGACATGTTGTCATCAGCCAGTAAGGAGTAGGAAAAGCTCATCAGAGAACTAACTTCCCGGAACAGCCAGGAAGGCGAAGGTTCCGGAAAGAGAAAGATGGATGAGTCTGATGATGATGATGCTGCTAGACAGCAGCATAAACAGAAAAGAGAATTGCAGGGAGAATTTAGAAAAATCAAACCTCCCTCCTATGATGGGGAGAAGGAGGAGGATGCTGAAGCTTGGTTGCTAAACATGATCAAGTATTTCCAAGTTTATGAATATGAGAGCAATCTGAAGGCTAGATTAGCTGTGTACCAGCTACAAGGAAAAGCTACACTGTGGTGGGAAGAGACAAAAATGGTGCATGCCATTGATGAAAAGACAGTTACTTGGGAAGATTTCCAGGTTAAGTTCAAAAATCGTTATTTGAACGAACGTTATTATGATGATAAAGCGAAATAATTCCATGAACTTAGACTAGGGCAGCTCACTATCGATGAGTTTGTCACTAAGTTTACAAATTTACTGAGATATGTCCCTTACATTAGGGAAGAAAAAGCAAAGGTTCAAAGGTTTTTAAATTGCCTGCCTACTGTGTACAAGGAGAAAATTGAGTTTGACAACCCAAAGACAATGGATGAAGCTGTTAGAAAAGCAAGATTATGCTATCAGCAATTTAAAGGCAAAGCTGAACAAGTGAAGAGCTGGCTGAACAAGGGTGAGTTCAAAGGAAAAAGACCAAAACCAACATATCTAAGAAATTTTGGTAGAGATCATCAGCGGAAAAAATTCAATAAACCAAAAGAAAGTCAAACTGCTCAGTCCCAAGTGGCTTCAAAACCAGTAGAAGGGAACAATAAAAAGGAAGGGACAGTCAGAATGAAGGAACCTTTGAAGTGTTGGGGCTGTGGAGAACCCCATATGATGAGGGATTGCCCCCATCGAAATATTCATATGATCAGCAGAGAGCGAGAGGCAACAACAGTCAATGACATAGCCAGAAATATACCAACTATCAGTGCAGCATTGGAAAATCGGCAAGCAAAATATCAAGCAACCATGGTGGAAATGGAGGGTAAGATTTCTGACCTACCTATTACTGTTTTGATTGATCCAGGTGCTTCTTTGAGTTACATTAGTCCTGGAATTGTAGACAAATGTAAAATTAAACCTGAAAAATTTCAGCAGTCATGGTTGGTACAACTGGCCACTGGAACTAAGAGAAAAGTCACACATAAATTGCCCAAAACAACAATACAATTAAATGGTTTTCCACCAGAAGTAAATTTGAACATATTGCCATTAGGATCCTATGATCTGCTGATAGGAATGGATTGGTTGGAAAAGAAGAAAGCTCTGATGAACTGCTGGGATAAAACCCTGCATTGTGTGGATGAAGAAGGGAAACCTTTTACACTAAAAGGGAAACCAAAATCCATTTCAGTAAGACAAATATCAGCCTTACAATTGAAAAGAACAACTAGAAAAGGATACCAAGTCTATGCAGTGCATGTAGAAGAAATAGAACAGAAAACTGAGGAAGAGTTACTGGATGCTATACCAGTCATCAGAGAGTTTAAGGAAGTCTTTCCCAAGGAAATACCTCATCTTCCCCCCAAAAGAGAGATTGATTTTTCTATAGATCTGGTGCCGGGAGCTACACCTGTTTCCCGAGCCCCTTATTGGATGAGTCCGCCAGAACTGATGGAGCTGAAGATGCAGCTGCAAGAATTATTGGATAAGGGTTACATTAGACCAAGTGTATCTCCATGGGGAGCACCGGTCTTATTTGTGAAAAATAAGGATGGAACTTTTAGGATGTGCATTGATTATCGGCAACTGAACAAGTTGACCATTAAGAATAGATATCCACTTCCTAGAATTGATGATCTGTTTGATCAAGTGAGAGGGGCCTCAGTATTTTCAAAGATTGACTTAAGGAATGGGTATCACCAGCTCAGAATCAAAGAAGAAGACATTAGAAAAACATCTTTCCGAACCCGGTATGGACACTACGAATTTGTAGTCCTACCTTTTGGTCTCACAAATGCCCCTGCCACTTTTATGTGCCTAATGAATAGTGTGTTGAATAAATATTTGGATAAATTTGTTCTTGTGTTCATAGATGATATCTTAGTTTACTCCAGAAATGAGGACGAACATAAGGAACATC
Organism: Pinus albicaulis; assembly: GCA_034641835.2. Lineage (NCBI taxonomy): Eukaryota > Viridiplantae > Streptophyta > Pinopsida > Pinales > Pinaceae > Pinus > Pinus albicaulis. The sequence goes on from CM076581.1 coordinate 1,099,009,855, forward strand.
TGAGAATAGTGTTGCAGACTTTAAAAGAAAACCAGCTATATGCCAAGTTCAGCAAATGTGAATTTTATAAAGATAAAATTCAATATTTGGGTCATATTATCTCTGAAAAAGGGCTTGCAGTTGACCCTGAAAAGATAAAAGCAATTAAGGAATGGCCAGTCCCAACTGATGTTTCAGCAGTAAGGTCATTCATGGGGATGGCAAGCTACTATCGTAGATTTGTGGAAATATTTTCTGCCATAGCACATCCCATCACTTCATTGCAAAGAAAGGGTGTCAAGTTTGTGTGGACTGAAAAATGTCAAAACAGTTTCGAGCAGTTAAAACAAAAACTTATTTCAGCCCCTATATTAAAAATTGCTGATCATGATAAAGAGTTTGTTGTATGTACAGATGCTTGCAGAGAAGGGCTGGGAGGAGTCCTGTTGTAGGAAAATTCAGTCATTGCCTATGAATCTAGGAAACTGAAAATACATGAACATAATTATAGTGCATATGATTTGGAATTTGCAGCTGTTATCCATGCTTTAAAAATGTGGAGACACTATCTGCTGGGGAATAATTTCACATTGATGACTGATCATATCAGCCTCAAATATTTTTTTTCCAAACTGACCTGAATGCAAGACAAGCCAGATGGCTGTCTTTTCTAAGTGAATTTGATATGGATATCAAGCATATCAAGGGAAAAGAAAATAAAGTTGCTGATGCCTTAAGTAGAAATGCTTGTCAACATTTAACCAGCATTGGGAGTAGTGCCCAGATGGAGATAGAGGAATTGGTAGGAAAAGAAGCAAATGAAGACCCCAACTATGAAGCACTCTTGGTGAAACTACAGAAAAAGGATAAAACTGATTTCACAAAAAACCAAAGAGGGCTACTCTATTACAAAAACAGGTTGTATATTCCAGATATAGAGTCATTGAAAAGAGAAATTCTAGATGAATATCACAAACAACCCTATGCAGGACATCCAGGATACCAAAAGATGTTAACAGCATTGAAGAAGAAGTTGTTCTGGCCAGGAATGAAAAGAGATGTGGCAGAGTATTTAAGTAGATGTATGGAGTGTCAGTTAGTCAAAGTTGAGCATCAACACCCAGCAGGGCTTTTAAACCCTTTGCCAATTGCAGAATGGAAATGGGACACAGTTTCCATGGATTTTATAACAGGACTACCTAAAACCAAATATCAACATGATTCTGTAATGGTGGTAGTAGACACTTTAACCAAAGCTACCCACTTTATACCAGTGAAATCTACTTTCGGAACAGTTCAAGTAGCAAATCTTTTCCTGAAGGAGATAGTAAGGCTTCATGGAGTTCCCAAAGTAATTGTTTCAGATCGAGATGCTAAGTTTACAGCAGCATTTTGGAAAGGATTGTTTGGAGGGATGGGTACTAAGCTGAATTTTAGTACTGCCTATCACCCTCAAACTGATGGGCAAACAGAAAGGACGAATCAAATTTTAGAGGATATGTTGAGAATGTATGTGATGGATAGACCATCAAAGTGGGAGGAGTATCTGCATTTAGCTAAATTTGCCTATAATAACAGTTACCAATCTTCTATAAAATGAGTCCGTTTGAGGCACTATATGGAAGGAAGTGTCGTACTCCTTTGAGCTGGAGCCAACCAAAAGATAAATTAATGCTGGGACCTGATGCCTTACAAGAGATGGAGAGAATTGTTAAACAGATACAAAGAAATATCAAGACAGCACAAGATCGCCAGAAAAGCTATGCTGATAAGAAAAGAGTGCACCGAGAATTCAAAGAAGGGGATCATGTGTATTTGCGCATCAAACCCAAAAAGAGCACACTTTATGCAGGAAGTTGTGCAAAACTTGCTCCTAGATATTGTGGGCCTTTTGAAATTTTAGAAAGGGTGGAACCAGTGGCTTACAAGCTGGCCTTACCACCCCATGTTAAAGTGCATGATGTGTTTCATATTTCATTACTAAAAATATATGTGCATGATGCTTCTCACATAGTTGATTGGAATGTTGTACAGGTGGAACCAGAAGGGGAGTTTCTGCCAGAACCGCTTCAAATATTGGAGCGGGAAGAAATTGAATTGAGAAACAGAATAGTGGCCAGAGTAAAGGTGCAGTGGAAGCACTTTACTGCTGAAGAAGCTACCTGGGAAAGGGAAGCCGAAATGATGGAAAAATATCCATTTTTGTTTAAATGAACTCTAGTAGTTGAATAACAACACCGAGGACGGTGTTTATTTTCAGAGGGGGAATATGTAACACCCCCAATTTCTGTGTTGAATTTGAAAAAGATAGACATTTGAATTTTAATCCTAAGGGGGTGGACCCCAATGGATAAGTATGGGATGAATGTACTTGCATATTTAATTTGAGGAAATAAATAAAATGATTGTGCATTTTGACCAAGATGAGAATTAGAGATCACTTGCCAAATCCATGAGGATGGATAAGGCAACAAATCCCCACAATCTTTCAAAAATCCTTGAAAGAAACTAATTTAGATTTTGAGGAGGAATCTAAATTTCCCCAATGAAGAGGAAAGTAGTTGGGAAGAGGTGAGAAAAGCTGGAAAAGCTGAGGAAAAGCATAAAACATCTTTAAAGAGTCCCAAAATGGGAAGCCTAGGCTAAACAGGAATGAAAGCATCCTGCTATTCTGGACGCAGAATTAGAAACATGCTTTGGGTAAATATGAGCTTAAATAAGCTGCTCCTAAGCAGATCAGAGGTTGATCTATGATGGAGGTGATCTCAGCTCGGGGGTGAGTTCTGGGAGACAAAGAGGACTCTAAGGTTGGGAGGTTGGTCAATTGCAATAGCATGTCTTAATTTTTGTTCATCGATGTATTATGGTATGAATTGGTAACATGTACTTAAGAGAATTTGTAAGATTGATTTTAGTACTACATTTAACAAGTAGGTCCATCCTAAGGCATTCACCTTCCAGATCATGAATACCGTAAATCCATGTAGGCAGAAACCCTTTAAACTCTAAACCAAGGTCGGTTTAAATCTGAAGTTACTTAGTCTCTACAGATAATTAAATATTATCTTGTTCCCTGTAGATACAAATGTGATATTATATGCTCATATGTATGCTAGAAAAAAAATATTGTAGCAGAACTGAAGTTTACATGTTACAAATCCAAAAGGATGAAAGTAAAGACATTAGAATATGAAATTCGAAATTTGTTCTAGAGAAAGAGAATTTCTAGTCTATAGGATTTTTATAACATTTATAAGTATATATATATATATTGCATTTCTAAAGCTACCTTTAATCCTTGAACCAAGTATCATAGTGAAAGACTTAATTTAAAATTAATGTCCTCTATTCAAGCACTATCGAATACATATATGTATACATCAAATGGAAAACAGAATATAAAGGCCGCAAACCAAATTAATAACAATACATATATATATGCATTAAAAATAAAACGTAAGAGCCGTGAGTTAAACCAATGACTCATTGTAAATCAACGAGTATAAAAGAATATTTTGGTGAGAAAAATATATATATGTACCATATGTCGATGCGACTTGGCGCACGGTCAAACTATGTTAACCCATGTTAATTATCTACTTATTATGCTATCTTGTATCAACACAAAAACCCTCGAATTGTACAACCATTAATGTCCACAGCATTTTAGGTTTTGTTTAAACATGAGATGGAGTGAACAGATTGTAAAAACGACGGTATATTTTAAACATGTAGTTCTAAACCGGAATGTGAATACCTATTATCTATATTCATATTATCTATCATATGGATATTATTTATCATATTAACACTCATATTTTAAACGATGATAGGCATGAGGCGCAACAATAAAAACTAGGAATTAACACGTAGGTAA